>NMUG010004234.1:0-14034 GCA_002855965.1 Monotropa hypopitys | reverse complement strand
CCTTAGGTTTAGAGGGACGTAACTCCGTAGTCGTAGAAAGATACTAACGGGAATAATAAATTCAAACTTGTAGTCTTAGAGAGGTACTACCTTAGGTTATATTTTCTTGGGATTGCGAACTGGTAGTCTTAGATAGATACTAGCAAAGTTCTTGTAAATCTAGATCTATGTTTGTAAACCTAGTGAGATATTACCAAGTCTAGAAATTTTTGCCCTAGGTTATAACCGTAGAGAGATGTTATAACTTAGGATCCGTGAACAAATGTATACGTCGATAATCATGGAAAGATATTACCAACCTTTTATGTTCACCGTTGTGACTTTCGTTACCTGAATTTGAATCGTTCGATTATCAGGGTTTAATGATTTTCTTTCTTTTGTTTTTGTAGGATGACCTCGGCGTAGACCAGGGAAGGAGCCTGCAGATGAGGCTGGACCTTCTAGACCTGCTACGGAGGAGAGGGAGGAGTCTCCCTTCGATATTGACGACGTAGACTTCGGACCTGATCCTGACGATCTCGAGGCACCACAATGTGGATATGTCGAGACGTTTTCCCCAGATGGTGTGGGGTTGCAGCTGAGAGGGACGATGGTTCCTGAGGAGCTTCGGAGGGCCAGATTGCGTGTTTCTGATACACCGTTTTTGACATAGCTCCGGTCCTATCCGTCCGTGTATCTGAGCGCTCCGGTTGTTCCACCAGAGAGACCCTTTTGAGGAGCGTGGTTCCAGGCGGTTGCCATCTGCAACCGGGCACATCCTGTATACCGATACTTTTTGATCGAGCAGAGGTTTGGAGATTTCTTATCCATTCCGCCCTTTCGCTCGAAGCACACTTTGCTTAAGGCCCTTGCCGAGCATTGGTTCAGTGAGACCAACACGCTCCATCTAGGCGACTGTGAGCTGGGCGTCACTCCTTTCGAGTGGTCCGTTATCACAGGTCTAAGGTTCAGAGGGATCCCCATCCAGAGGACGACGGGGATCGAGGATGATATCGAGAGGGTATTGGGCATCGCCCCACATGAGATGAGAGGGAAGAGGATCCCAAGCTCAGCACTGCGGGGAGGAGATTTCTTTTACACCCTAGAGAGAGACGGCCCTGAGTTGTCCAGACGGCGGCGTCAGTTGCTCTTGTATCTGCTAGTGTCGTGCTTCTTATGCAACAATGGCACTTTGTTTTCTGTGGCCTACGTCGGGATAGTTGACTTCCCGGATGGTGCCCTCTTTGACTGGGGGTCTTTTACTTTTGCCTCCTTCCTCCAGGCTATGAGGAGGAGAGTTAGCTGCCCTTCACCGACACAGTTAGGATTCTGGCCATTTCTCCTGTGGTGGTCTTTTGAACATATGAGCGTAGGGCGCCCCCTTCCCACCGACATAGGACTTGACATCCCTAGGGCTCTGCGGTGGTCGCGTCTATCTGCGCGTGCTCCTGACTTGCTGGATTTCGTGACGCTTCGCTCACAGCTGGAGCTAGTTATGCCAGACGACATCTCCTGGCAGCCGTTTGATTGGATAGCATTGGGAGGCGATTATCGCGTCGAGATCTACTTGTCATCTCAGCGATGTACTTTCTTCTCTTACTCTTCTTGGGAGCTGTACATGGGCGACCACTGCTGGCGCCAGACGACGAGAGAGGTTATGATCCCCAGATGCCCGCCTGCTGCTACTTTCAGGATGGCTCAATCTCCGATTGTAGGAGATTATGACGTTGTTGGGTTCATGGTGCGGGGAGACTACACTACCTGGTTCCGGAGTGTATCCATCGGCCGCTTCACCACTACGACCACAGTTCGAGGCGGAGAGTCGATCGGTGCTGAGCAGGAGCGCTTTTTTCGGATGATGAGGGATGCAGATAGAAGAGCCCAGTCTTTTCAGCCCATTCCAGAGGATGAGCCGTCGAGGTTCTATCAGGCCTATCAGCAGTGGAGCGCTCGACAGAGAGGAGCACCGCCAGACCAGCTTCCCCAAGATGAGGTACGTAAACATAGTAGTTTACTTTTTGTTTGTCTTTTCGTAGATCTATTGTAGACCTGTCTTTACTATTCTTTTTGTTTATAATGATTTGTTTTTGTGTTTCAGGATGCCCCGGACCCCTCTAGTGGTTCAGTTGATCGGAGACCCAGACGCCGAGGACGGCGGGATGACAGCAGGAGCAGGAATGTCTGATGTACCTGCAGCACAACCTCTCTTTTTTCGCAGTTTGTTAGAACTGTATAGACTTGTGTTTTTTTGAGTAGGGCACTTTGTAGTTAGCCCTTTTGTTCTTCTTTTGTTAGCAAGACACTCTGTGTAGTTAGCCCTTTTTGTTCTTCCTTTGTTCTTTTATGATAGAAACATTTTGTATGCAATGTAATCTATCGCTGTTTGTCTCTTCTTTTACTATTTGTACTTCTTTTTCTTAGTCTACCATTTGGTACTGCATAGACATATAGAAAGAAGGATAGTGATGCTTTGTTTTCCTGTGTAGGAAAATGCCGTTCGCACCTGCTTTTGTTGCGCTACTGGTTGCTTGGTGGGCATCTTTTGCCCCAGTTGAGCGTCTTTTGTTCGAGCAGTTATTTGGTGGAGTGGCTAGTTTTTTGACCGTTCGCGTTGCCCCGGACTTTCTGTTGGCTTTGGTGAGATACTGGATACCTACCTTGAGCTTGTTTCGTTTCGGCCTTCATGAATTGACTCCTACTTTAGAGGAGTATCATTTTGCCTTGAGGATGCTGCCTTCTTTGGATACCGTGGCCCGCATATTCCCTGATTGGAATGCCAGGACGGTTTTTTGTTCATTGATAGGCCTAAAAGGGGCCTTTCTGATTTCTGATGATATTGATGGGATTCCGACTGTACGGCCCGACTTTCTATAGAGTCTGTTTGGTGATGAGGATTATTATGATCCACGAGGGGCTACTTTTGCCAGATTACCTGACAGCCGTGCCGGTTCTTGTAGACACGTATATGCTTTTGCTTTTGTATTGTTGGCGGAGCTATTCTTCCCGAGATATGATGGGCAATTGGATCTGCGGGTAGCTTTCTGGGTAGATGCTATGATCGAAGGACAGACCATCATACCGGCGATTTTGGCGGAGACGTACAAGGGACTGACCCTATTTTTACTGTCTCATTATTCTCGTGCCTGTGGCGGCGTTGAGTTGTTATATGTATGACTGCTTACTCATGTTTTCAGGAGCCATTCATCACGTCCGAGGTGGTTCATTGACATGCCCTTGGCGCTCTTGACCGAGCAAATTGTTGGTTTGCGATACATCCCTCAACGGTTGGATGCTTGGATAGTGGCTTTGGATAGCATTACACCGGATACCATTGTTTGGGATATCGTCGTTTTTAGTGCTATGGAGCATGCAGTGACTGTATATGGGCTAGGCTTGTCCTTTCTGGCCCTTGTTGGTTTATACGGCGTGGTGCCGTATTACGGGTGCTGAGTCCTCAGACAGTTCGGGCTTGACCAGGATATCCCGGTCTCTTCTTCGCTTTTTGATGGCAGCAGATACCATTTTGATTTTGCTAGTGATTTTGCTCATCCTTTGGTTGGAGAGGCTTCGGCTTTATGGGATCAGAGGGTTATGATTTCATCTACTTGGACCAGTGATACTCTTTGTATCTCGGAGACATATCTGGACTGGATCGCGTCAGAGATTGATCGTGAGGCTGGCATGGTAGCCACTTTCCCGACATATTTGGATCAGTTTCTGTTACCGCAGTGGTCCTCATATTTGGCATCACAGTCTTCGAGCTATACGGCGCAAATGATGGATTCACATTCTCGGCATTCACAGATGACTGGTGAGAGAGACAGGGCCATTCGACAGGTTTCGTCCGCTACTGGGGAGCGAAATTCTCTTCAGAGAGATGTCGATCACTTGTCCCTACAGTTATTGAGTATGGAGGTTGTTGCGGATAGCTTACAACGAGACCTTGAGGATGTGAGAGCTTCAGCCAGTTCGACCAGCACAGTAGCCGGTTTAGAGGATTCTTTGCAACAGGCTACTTGGCGATATGAGGCCCAACTGGAGGAGATCAGCGGGCTATTGCGCGAGGTAGCGGATCTCGATCGACTAGTTGATAAGTCATATGACCGTATTGTTGATCTTGATGATGACAGGGATCGACTGCAGGAGGATTTTGACACTCTGACTGGATCGTATCATAGATCGCTTGTTGAAGTCTGGAGGTCACATGATAGACTACGTGCAGCTCGTCGGCGTCTGGCTAGAGAGAGGGGGTTTCACTTCCATGATGTAGATGGCTTACGATCTAGTTTTGCCTCTATGGAGTATTTGTTCCCAGGCGGCTATCCGGACATGGCTCAGTTGCATACCATGGTACGAATGCTCCGTTGTTTGTTAGAGGTAGACCGATCGGGCACCGTGACTGGTACTGTGTTGACCACCCGATATAGAGAGATGTGCCAGGCTTTGCTGGGCTTGCTGGATGCGTTCTCACAGGGAGACCGACAGTAGTTAGCATATTGATATTCTACGTTTTTATTTCTGTTATAGAATATCAACGTATTGCTTCTGATGTATGAATATATTTCCATTATCTACAATCTTTATCAAATAAGTAAATATATTCTGAACACGTATGCTTCTCTGATAATGGAGATTGATACTCAATTGAAGTTGATCAATCTGAATAAATTTTATATGTAAGGTCCGATCGATTACATCGAATGCGGAGACCTAAGTTCATCCTTTATTTTGAAAGCGATTTTGTAGCTTTTAACACATGAAGCGACAGACTGTTAAGACGAATCGGACTAAATCCTTAAAGAAGTTGTTCCTTCGGAAAGTCAACTATTTTGCCAACGTCGGTTCTAACTTCATTGCTGTTCTGACGAGCTTCGTGGTATCACCTGACTCCGGAGAGTGGTTATGTGTGTGTGTGTGTGTGTTTAATTGGATTTTTCTTTATCCAGTTTTGCCGTAACTCCCCCTTGGGATTGATAATTACGCCGGATGCCTTTCGTTTTTGTTCCGATTTTTCTACGATCCCTTCTCGGGTTTTGACCGTACTGGATTGATCCATTTTTGCTGTAGTCCCCTCTCGGGTTTTGACTTCACTGGATTTGTATCCCTTTTATCTTGCCATGATTCCCTCTCAGGTTTTAACCATGCGGGGTTTTTCGATCTTGCCATAGTTTTCCTTCTCAGCTTTTAACTATGCCGGATAGTGATTTGATTTTTCTTTGAAAATGATTCCGATTTTGACTTCGGCAAGGCATAAACTTTTTGACTAAGATCCGATGACTTTGAGTGAGTATGAGCACTTCCGTTGTGAGGAGAGGCTGAAGAATTCAGAAAGATATAAGCAGAGATCTTTTGTAGAATCTCCCCTTTTTGTTTATGTAAAGGGGATGCCGATTTTTTTTGATCATCGTATACTCATGATGATGACATTTATATATTTTTTTGAATCGCTCTTGTTAGATAAGAGGAGAAAAGGAAATTTGTATTGAAGCCTCGAAAGAGAGAGTGGAAGTGCTACTACACTCAAATTTCACCGGATCAATCGTCAAGAAGATGATGTTTTAATCGGAATCGAAACTTAATCATTGCATTCGAAACAGATATTACTAATTAGACTTAGTAATGTTTCAACATGTCAGAGTTAAGAGGAAGAGGGAACTCGGATCCATTTATATCTGCTAGGATGACGGCTCCGCCTGACAGTACTTTGGATATGATGAACAATTCTTGATGATTGGGGGGGGGGAGAACCTCCCTTTGGCTTCTTCTTGTATGGGGAAAAATCGCTTCAATACCAAGTCGCCTTGCTAGAAGATTCTCAGCCATATATGTTAGCTGAAATTTTCAGAGATTCTCCGTTGGTAGCACTGGGGATGAAAGCCTGCTGATAGTCTTTCCTTGTCTAGCTTACTTGTCCGGCCTTGAAGTGACAGGATTTGTATTTTCTTTGTAGCTGGAAACTGGGGAATACTGCATTGCACCAGTATGAGTTTGTATAAATGTCCGATAGCCACTTTGACGGCTCGGAGGTGTAGGGGAGATGGATCTCCTTGGGCTTGATGCCTTATGTCTTCGACTATTGGTGTGGCTTCTGATCAGATCCTAATCCGATTCGCTTCGGAAGTATTACTTTCAATATGTTAAAATTTGTTTGATCACTTATAAATGTAAAAGGATGAACTTAAATCGTGTATTTTTTTTGAAATTTGTGTATTTGTATGATGTTTTGTCAGAGAAGATAAATGGACGGAATATATGAAGCTTTTCTTGACATTAGATGTAACAAGATAAAAGAACATATATCGAACAAAAGTTGCGTTTATTGATATCTCATAACGGAAAATAAAACATACAATAATCAAGATGCTTGGATCACCGCGGTTTACCGTGGTACGCGAGTTTGGTGGATCCAGTTGACTAGTTGTTCTCCCGGCTGAGCGGGGCGGATGGTATGATAAAGATCATAGGTTGGAGATGAGGGACCAATTGCGGCGGCTTGCAGATCGTCGAACATTTGTGTCATCCCTTCATCATCGCTATTGGTTTCCGGTGGTAGATTGCCGTTGGGTGAACCTTCGGAAAAGTCTTGATCATCTGACAACAGAGGTTGCTCTTCATCTCCTTCTTCTATGGGACTCATGGGCCCGGCAGAGATGAATTTGCCTTTAAGATAGGGTAAACCTTGGGTCCGGTTCTTGCTTTCTCTGCAGGCGATTCTGTCATTTTGATTTCGTCGGGGGCGACGGTAGCCTAGTCCGACTCTGTTAAGCTGTAATGCTCCTTTGAATGGCTCAGTCTGCCCATCGAGTCTACGGCCTAATCCTTTACCGCATTGAAATCCGTATGTATGAAGGTATTTCATGACAAAGGCAGTGTTATTGGAGAATCTATGGGGAATTTGCATCCCGTAGATTACCGAAGCACATTCGAACGTCTGAAAGCTAGAAGGCTCGTTGGCTTCGATCATTGGAATGACCGGAGCTTTATAGATAGCGAAGTCAGGCTCCGCGAATATCGTAATAAGCTGACCATCACTGATGAACTTAATTTTTTGGTGAAGGTTGGACGGGATGACGGAAGTCGTATGAATCCAGGGCCTACCTAGTAGGAAGTTGTACGCCGATGGGATCTCCAGGACTTGGAATCTGATGGAGAAGGTGACGGGGCCGATCTCTATGGGGAGCTCGATTTCTCCCATAGTTTCCCGACGTGAGCCGTCGAAGGCTCTCACTGTCATTGTGTTGTTAGAGAGAATATTGGAGTTGACTCCTAATCTCTGCAAGGTTGCCCAGGGACAGACGTTTAATGCAGAGCCGCTGTCTATGAGTACCCGGGCGACGATCATGCCTCGGGTCTTAACAGCAATGTGGAGGGCTTTAGTATGCCTTTTTCCCTCTACTGGGATCTCGTCTTCTGATAAAGTGATTACCCCTGGGCTCATGATCGAGCCGACTAAGTCTTGTAAGATATTCAGGGGCATATCCTTAGGAACGTGGGCCTGCTTCAGCACTGTTAGCAGTGCCTCCCTGTGAGGCTCCAAAGTGAGGAGCAAGGCCAGTATGTTGATGTGAGCAGGCGTTTTTCTCAATTGCTCAACGACATCGAATTCGTTGATTTTGAGAGTTTTGACGAACTCTCGCATCTCATCCTCGGTTATTTCTTCGAGTTTCTTTTCTTTTTGTTTTACATCGGGTTCGGTTGGGGAATAGATCCTTCCCGACCGAGTGATTCCGCCGATCTGATTGACTTGTTTCTTGTGTGGATCTTCCCTAGAACTCGCTTTGAAGTAATCATAAAGGACTTGATTTGGGTTAAAATTCGGCACCTTAGGCGGTCGTGGCAATGTAACATTAGGTAAGGTCGGTAGACAAATGGGCACTCTGGCTTGTTTGGAACTCTGAGGAAGGTCCTCTCGTGATTTCCAGAGTTGGTTGTTCATGTTTCTTCCACTATCATACGCTGCCATGACTTGAGATGACGGATACGGATACTAGTGAAGAATAGTGTCGGTACCTGTGTGGTAACACTACGTTTGGATCAGCGTGTAAGGAAAGTGTCTTTGAGGGTATTTGGGAGATATACGGACTTCCTTTGAAGTTTGAAACTCAAGACTTACCTCGGACATGGAGTCTGGAGGAAAGCCTTGGATTTGAAAACTCTTGGGAGATTTTCGAAATGACAAGTCCGTAATCTAATTTTGACCAATACCCTTAGAGACGCTAACGGTTTTACGAAGTCTAGCAGATATATGTGCTGAAATAAGCAGGTCTTTGGTATAGTTGGAGACATATGGACTTCCTTATAAATTCAAAAATTCGAGACGTGGCTCGGACATGAAGTCTGGAGGGATTCTCGGATTTTAGTAAATTTACTTAGAGATTTTGGTTGAAAAATGATAAGTCCATAGTCTATCTCGACCAACATCCCTAAAGACTCTAATGCATCTTGAAAACTTTTGGGTGTTTTAGCAAGAATGAATATAAGGATTCCCCTCGAAAATGTAATATTTGCCCTAGAATTGTAAATAGGATTTTGGCTTGACTCTGTTACTGGCTTTACTATATGCAGTATGAAGTTATGTTTGGCTGATAAGGTTTAATGGCTCCCAAATCTTCAGACCTCCGGCCCCGTTAGGGAAACCATCGCAGAGTCGGTGATTTGGTTGGGGTGCCTCATTTCCTGCTACGGACTTTTTAGGGTCGTGTCAGCTTACTGTCGGTCCCCCGGTAGGTTGATTGGGACAGCTTCTATTTTGGGCAGTCATGACCTCCACCCAAAACAAGTAATGATGCAAATGATGTATGGAAAACTTACATATGCAATGTAAGTAAGATTTTTTTTTTGAAAAATGAGGAGAAATCTTTTTTGCAGTTATATCAACAAGTAAGATATAAACAGAAAAAAGAAAATAGTTTCAGCGCAGCAATTTTTATCAACGCGGAACCTGTTTTAGTTTAGCAACGTTCCCTGTAATCTTTCCTGAAAAGAAATAAACACGATGCAAATCAGTAATAACAATAAGCCGAGAATTGATAGATTTCGAAATTCTGGAAAAGATTTATTTTGAAAAAGGTTTCGCAAGCCGAATCCTCGAAGTCCCCAGCAGAGTCGCCAGCTGTCGCGCCGGGAAATTTTTCAATCCTTCCCTCGTCCCCCTTTGCGGTGGGAGCCGTTTTCCGGGATGGAAGAAGATGCATTGATGGATTTGATTTAAAAATATGGGGGTTTGTTTGAAAATGGATGGCGTCCTGAGTATGCCGATTTCGAATTTTCGGGATCGCCACTTGGTATTGAGCTGTGGTGTACCAAGTCACCGGAATTTTTATTGTAAAAAGATGTCATTTTGTTTTAGGAAAATGTCTTTTTATTTTGGAAAGGTGTCTGCAAAACCAAAAATTCGAGTTCGGGGATTAAATTACGAATGGAGAAGGTGTTAGGCACCCCACTCGCCCTTTTGGTACTTCTTTTTCAGAAATAAATCTCTTTTTGAATCGAAATCGATTGTTTCCTCGGCTAAGAGAAATGCAAATTATTACTGATTGTATGTATGAGATGAAAAGACTCCTGGAAATAGTTGTTGACGGTCAGATTTTGGCCCGGTTTTGGAAAGGGGAAATTTTGAAAGAGATACGGGTGACTTTTGACCCGATTTTGATGAGAAAGGATTGTTTTTGAGCCGGATAGAACTTCGGCGAAAAATGGTTTTCTACGGTCAGACAGAATTCTGACCGCATTTGAAAATGTCTTTTATTTGAAATAGTCGGACAGGACTTCGACGTATTTTGAAAACAGATTTTTGAGCCGGACGGGACTTCGGCATATTTTGAAAACAAAATTTTGAGCCGAACGGAACTTCGGCTAAGTGTCGGAAAACATTTTTTTGTAGTTGGACTGAATTCCAAATAAAAAGAGTCGTTTTTATTTTTAGGCAGTCGGACGGAACTTCGACTGTGCCTTGAAATCTATTTTGGATTTTAGCCGGGCAGAACTTTGGCTAAAATCTTTGAAAGATATTTTTCTACGGTCGGACAGAATTCCAACCGCGTTTGAAATCGATTTTTAGTCGGACAGAGCTTCGACTGTTTTTCGGATAGGAATGTTTTGAAATAGGTCGGACAGAACTTCGACCGTTTTCTGAAAAGGATAGCATATTTTTGGTTTAGAAAATTCCAAAGAATATCGAGTGAATCGGCATAACCCGAGTCACAAGGCATTCCAGTGATCCAATTCTGACACCTACTGCAAGCTTTCACTTCAGACATCGAATCGAGGAATTTGGTTTTTGCTTTTAAAGTGTTTTTGTAATTTTCAGTCGGACAGAGCTTCGACCGAAAAAATGTTTTCTGTAAAAATTGCCGGAATATGTTTTAACCGAGCTTTGGAAGAAGGATTGTTTTTACCAATCGGACAGAGCTTCGACTGGGTTTTGAAAATTGGGAGGAGGGGATTTTTACTTTCTTTAAGTGAGAAAAATCCTCCCGGGATATCGAGTGCTCCGGAAATGATTCGAGTCACAAGGCATTCCTTCGATCCGATTCTGACAGCTACTGCAAGCTTTCACTTCAGACATCGAATGTCGGATTTTTATTTTGTTTGAAAGTGTTTTGGGGAAAGCGAAAGTTAATCGCTGAAGAGAGATAGAATATGTATGTTGCAATATGTATGTATGGACAGGGGTATAAGATATCATAAATATAAACCGAGCTGGATATATTCCGAGCTAGACGGCAAGTATATATATAACCGAGTTGGATATATTCCGAGCTAAACGGCAACAATTGATAAGATATCGTATATAACCGAGCTGGATATATTACGAGCTAGACGACAACAATTGATAAGATATCATATATAACCGAGCTGGATATATTCCGTGCTAGACGACTGGTATTTTAGGACGAAGACGTCTTTATGTTCTTCTCGTATGCGACAGCGGAGCCGGCGTAGCCAAGCATATGCCGAATTCTAATGGGGAGAAAGACATAAAATAACAAATTCTTTACACAAATATGGGTTCGAAAGCATGAAAGACGAGTATTAAAAAAATTTCGGCAAATATATTAATTGGATCTGTACAAATCGGAGAGACGACTTCTGTAGATAGCTTCTTTAAAACATAGTAGGGTATAGTATCGGACGCGGCCGAGTGACTAGTAACGAACTATGAATTAGAAGACTATCAAGAGTCTCCAGAGAGTAAGAGGCAAATTAATTTACCGAAGAAAGATAAGCTCGAGATACTTCAAGAACGAGGTTTGTTCTTGGTTGGATTTAGGTTTTTCGGATTTTTGGTCGAAGTTTGGGTAGTTTTTGGAAACGTTTTGAGAGAAAATGCCCGGAGGCTTTGGTGGTTGAGCTTGAAATGGAGTTGGAATGAGGTTATTCGGTCTGGATTTCGGTTTTGGATGTTATATATATATATATATATATATTGATTAATGTCGCAACTATAGTTGCGACATAGGGAGAAAATCTGCCCAAACGCGTGGCTCGCGTGCCACGTGTCGGGGAGATATTTTGGAAGGTTCCAAAAGGTGTTTCGAGCTTATCTCTTCGAGAAAATTAATTAAAAATAAAATAAAATACATTTAAAATTGAAAAAGTATCCCGGAGTTCTGATCTTGGTCCGAAGCTTCTGTTTGCGCTTTGTCGTCCCCTCGGAGAACTCTGACTTTAACATTTTAAATTTGATATTCATGATCTCTGTGTTGGATCACAAATATAGCAAATGAGAAGAGGTTGGTGCACCTCCTGGACTGCTCAACTTCCAAAAAATTTGTTCCATAGGGAATGTCAGATTTTGAAGACGAGGTCCGTGCAAAATACGTCCGTTGATTTCCGAGGCCGACTGACCGCTGTATGGAAATCTGAACGAATTGACGTTTATCCTTAACTGAATTCCGGTGTTGGATCGGATGAAGTCAGTTTTTATATCAGCTTCTCTGTAATATGACCGTCTTCGATATTCTCCTCAGAAGAAAAATTTCGGACGTTCGTGTAAGATTCTGCTCGTGCCGGCCCGTTTGCCAATTCAGATGCGGTTTTAGTGCCGTCCGTTTGAAGTTTGTTCTGATTGATGCATCGGAATAGAATTCTGAGACGGGTAAATGTTCCTCAACACTTTACTGTTGCGGGTTTGTCATTTTGAGAATTTTGACTGACGTCGGGGCTGTTCGCGGTGAGTCTGAACATTTCCGGATGTGCGTACAGATACTGAAAAAGATTGTTTTGCTGTTTTCTGAACTTGCGGGGGCTGAGCCAAAATTTGGGTATCAACACCCATGACCATTTTCGTCTTTACATTAGATAATTTCATACTTATTCCCTTAGTAGACATCAAAATCATTCTCACAAATCCTTGGTTGGCATCCTAGTGCCACACATATAACCAAAAACTCCAAAAATATTCACTTCTGAAAGCTTGCCCTAATCTCCCTGTGGATTCGACCTCGGATTTCCGAGTTTATCTTGCTACACACAACCTAGCCCTACGCTTCGGGCTACCTCACATTTGAATACAATTTGAGGGCGTAAGCATTTTGGCGCCGTTGTTGGGGAGATTTAGGCATGAATTTGGAAGCTAATAAACTTCTCTCATATTCAAAAAGAAAAAAAATACATTTGAACTCTTTAAAGCGGAGGCCATTAGTTTATTTACGGGTACAACTGTGACTCTATTCATAGACTTGTGCGAAATCCCACTCCTCCTCTTGAATTAATGGAAAACGAAGACAATTTGAATGTTGTGCCCGGGCGTACTATGCGGGATTACCTTAACCCTAATCGCGTGTGTAATACTCGTACTCTTTTCAAATTATTTAATTAGATCTATTTATTTTATTAAAAAAATAAAGGAAAGAAGTAATAGTGTAAAGGGAATTAAGCAAAGAGAAATAAAAACATTATATAATAATAATAGTCCCTTAAATAAATATATGTGTATAAATAAGAGTAAGGGGTGGCATATAAGGGTAATTAGGAGTTTAGAGTGAAGGTCAATATAAGAATGCCCCTTTAAAATCTGATTAGAGAAATATAATAGGTCTATCTCTCATTAGGGTTAGAAGGAGACCTTGGTGGCTAGAGAAGATTAGGGAGAGGGAGCTTAAGAGAATGGGGAAAATCAAAGCTAAGATCAAGTGTTTTTTGAAGAAATCCCTTCTTCAAGTTGTTCATCACACTCTTGAGGTAAACTCTATGTTTTTAGATTTTTAATTTCGTGCATACTTAGGCCCAGATTAAGGTTTTTCTACTAATTACGATTAGCCATTGATTTTGTAGATCAACTTTAAAAAATTATTTTTTTGGGTGATTTAAAGTTTGTTTTTGAAGCCCATCTTTGAGTATTATTTGAGGATAGATGTATATTACATCCTAGGGTAATTGTTTTCTATGATTTGAGGTCTTAAAATCGAGTTTAGATGAGTTTTGGTTAAGAAAACTGAAGTGAAATTACCAGTTTTTTAATCTGCCTATTCTGCGCATCAACCAGTATGCACACCGGTATACCAGCTGGTATACCGGGCGGCATACCGGTCCCATACCGGCTAGTTCAAATTTTGGCAGAAAATAAAAGTTGTGCGTATCGTCGAGAGATTTCCAACGCCATATTAAAATGTAAAAACGGAGTTACGTAGCAAAAGTTATGCCCGTTTAAAGTTGACGTAGTTATGTGGAGGAGTTTGGGCATTCCTCTTTGGTTTCCTTGGCCATATTTTGGGAATTTCTTTGAGGCTTTGTGGTTTGGTTTAGGGATGTAATTGGAGTTTTAAGAGTATGATTTAGGTTCCTAAATAACCAAACAAAGTCATTAATCAATCGTTTTAAATTATAGTTATTTATTTGGTACTTCGAGAAACATATTGTTATGATTTAGCTTAATTTTTTAGGACCGGAGCTGGGCCGTTCTCTTATATCCAAGTAGACGAGTGTGGATCCATCTATTGTATCTTGGTGAGTGTGTAGATTTCATTCTTTTATAGAATCTTTGATTTACATGATACATGCTAGATATTGATGATTGTTTGGTTGAGCTCCTGTTTGACGATGCTGGTTTAC
>NMUG010004233.1:0-14036 GCA_002855965.1 Monotropa hypopitys | reverse complement strand
CCGGAGCCGCCGCCGGAAAAGTTCATCGGAAAACGTTTGCCGGACCGCTACAAACCGAACCCATCACTACGAAGCTGTTGACGTATACAACAACGTTCCTTCATGCTACAATCGAAGAACCCCAACGGTTAGGCGACAATGGAGGAGAGAAGAACTAGATCTAGAAATTTAGGGAGGGCGAAACTTACCGATCCAAGACGATCTGAGCCCATGGATGCGAAGCCCTCGAAGTCCTCTTCAAGGTTGATGAAGGAGCCAAGCTCCAATTCCTCCTTCAATGGTGAGATTTGAAAGAGAGAGAGAGAGAAGAAACAAGGGTTTGTAGAGAGAGAGGGAGAGGGACACGTTTTTTGGTCTTTCTGGGCTGAAAAATGAGTTTGGACCACTCATTACACGAAAAAGGAGTATATATATGCCCCTAGGAATGACAAAAATACCCTCAAGTAAGTCTGT
The DNA here is from genome assembly GCA_002855965.1 of Monotropa hypopitys. Classification (NCBI taxonomy): domain Eukaryota; kingdom Viridiplantae; phylum Streptophyta; class Magnoliopsida; order Ericales; family Ericaceae; genus Monotropa; species Monotropa hypopitys. The sequence continues at coordinate 13,583 of NMUG010004233.1, read as the reverse complement.
CAAAAAGCAGTCTGCGCAACCGTAACCGGTTACGCCCAAAAACCCTAACCGGTTACGCTATACGCGGTAGTTTCCTCCAAATCGTAAAGAGATCTCTAACCGGTTATGCTCCAAAACTCTAACCGGTTACGCTATGCACAGCAGTTTCACCAAATCTGCTGTTGGAGAGTTTTGGTCCTAACTTCTTCGTCCGAACTCCAATTGAGACGATTCAAGTTGCGTTGGATTCGTAATTGAATTCTCTACGATTTTCATGAATAACAATTTCTGATTTGGAAGGTGAATCAGGTCGTCAATAATTTGAAGTGATTACGGAATTATCCGGACGGTCAACCAACAACAACCGTCAGGCCAGAGATTTCCAACTCACCCGGGCTTACTCTAAGCGACATACGGTGATTATAGATGTTTCAAAGCATCCCAAGAAATTGACGACAAAAATATCGATACATTGACTTTAAAAAATGAATTTAGAAATTCGAGTCGTTACAACAATGCTAAGAAATTAATTCTGTGCTGATAAGAATTACTGCAGTGAAATAATTTACTGCTTATATCCTGCTTTTGATATAACTGCAAAAGGATTTTCCCTCAATTTCAAAAAATTTACTTACATTGCATATGTACGGTTTTTCATGCATCATTTGTATCATCTCTTATTTTGGGTGGAAGTCATGACTGCCCAAAATAGATGCTACCCTATCAACCCAATCAAGGACCCGACAGTAAACTACGCGACCCTAAAAAGTTTGTGGCCAAAATGAGGCACTCCAACCAAATCACTGACTCTACGATGGTACCATCACGGGACCAGAGGTCTGAAGATTTGGGAGCTATTAAACCTTATCAGCCAACATAGCTTCATGCTGCATATAGATTGAAAAAAAGAGTCAGTCAAAAACCTTATTTACTATTTTAGGGCAAACATTTACATTCCGAGGGGAATCCTTATACATATCTGTTAAATACCAAATTTTCAAAAAAATAACATTAGTGTCTTTAGGTATATTGGTCGAGATTAGACTACGGACTTGTCATTTTCAAAAATCTCCTAATAAAATTACAAATCTGAGATCATCCTCCAGACTCCATGTCCGAGGTACGTCTCGAATTTTTAAAATTTAAAAGAAAGTCCGTACGTCTCCAATCATTCCAAAGATTTTCTTTTATGCATATATATGCTAAATCTTATAAATTGTCAGCGTCTTTAGGGGTATTGGTCAATAATAGATTATGGACTTGTCATTTCAAAATCTCCTGAGAATTTACAATCCAAGACCATCCTCTAGACTCCACGTCCGAGGCACGTCTTGAATTATAAATCTCAAAGGAAGTTCGTACGTCTCCAATACCCCCAAAGATATTTTCCTTGTATAATGATCCAAGCTTAGTGTTGCCATACAGGTACAGACACGGCTCATCTAGATCATACAGATAGAAGGATTTCCCGATCCATTGCCAAAGTGATGGACGAGGAAACAAATAATCAAACTCCCCGAGAACCAGAGACAGTTCCCATGGAGGATTACCTTGTCATCCGTTGGACAGTCGAAAATCTACAGGCTATGATGGAAACTCTGATGGCTCAATGCCAGAACCCATCTCCTATCCAGCCAACCAGGGCCGACCCAACATCTTCACATCCACTTCCACCCAACATTGGGGTAGTATATGGTCAAGCAGAACCATAGCCCGCTCTACTAATGCCAGCTGTGAATCCAATCTTGCCCATGAAACTCTCTATAGCCCCCTACAGCTGTTAGTCTGCTGGTTCAGCCGCAACACATTCCAATTCCTCCTACTTTCCCGAATGCCCAGGACAATCTAGAGAGCAACCTAGACGAGATCCCAACAAAAAGGGAAGATACACCTTTTGTGAGACCCCGATCCTAGGAAAGTAATAAATAAGAATATTCTAAATATGCGAATATGATTTTAGGAATTTTAAAAGATTTATTCAGATTTTATTAGAAGCAAATATTGATTTTTGAGGTTATAATAATAAGAGAAAAAGTTAGCCAGGGGCCTAAATGGAAGAGAATAAAATTCTAGAGCAAAATTGAAGCTTGCCGAACAGGTAGGGGTCCGACTGAGCTGTTGCCGAGCTCAGTAGAGATCCAGTCTAGGAGTCCGGCCACATGGAGGTTTAGCCAGCTCAGACGATTGCTTGGCAGTCCGGCCAGGTCAGCTTGGACGTGGCTGTGCGGCCATGTGGATGAGTCCATCTGGACAGCCACTCTGTCAGAAGACAAGAGTCCTGGAGTGGACTGACGTCACTCTGCACTTCGGCAGATGAGACAAAAGTATGCGGCTGGTGGGCTGAGGTCAGCAGGCTAGAAACCTAGACTAGGCGGCCGATGGGGCCCAGTCTCATTGAGTGGCGCCGTTCAGATGTCTGCCACCCTTTGGAATTATATTCCATTCTCAAATCCTATAAATACCGAACCATTTCACTTCATTTTGGTTACAACTTCAACTTGAAAACCTCCAGACTTTCTCTTTCTCTCTCTAGAAAGATTGTCCGAAGCATTATTGTTCGGCTGAGCTCTGAACCCTTATTTCAGGAGCTCGGCAGCAAAGGCCTTGTACTCGGATTGATCGGCAAACCATATGCCGTACATCTCCACCTTAAATTGTTGTTTGGAAAGTCTTGTTCATAAAACCAATCTCTTCAGAATCATTATCTGAGCTCTGGTCAGATTTAACCTACCTCGGCAAATCATACTCAAACTTCAGACGATCCGTTTTTCCTTCAGCAAGGATTGTACCAGTTCGGCAAGACCTTGTTCGTGTCAGTACCTGCTCGGCAATACATTTTAAGCTCTGTTCAGTCTTCCTTCAGCTAATCAAGCTTCGGTCAAGGGTTTAAAACTTATTACTTATCATTTTATGTTCGGCAAAAGCCCTAGGAGTCTAATCATTGTTCGGCAGACTTAAATTCAAGTCTAGCCTTAGTGAAATCAGTTCGGAAGACTCATTCGGAGTCTTCCCGTACACTATTGTTGTCACTCACATCCGAAGAAAGTTGTGCTCAGCAGAAGCGGACCGTTCTTTGTTATTTCCAGCTCGGCAACAACTTCAGTTGTTCGCGTAATCCTTCTAAGACCTTTAGAATAATCATTCGGTCATTTTCGACCTATTACCCGACTGAAATCATAACTTGAAATCTATGTTTTTAATATTGATCAAAATGATGTCCGGACTATGTATGGGAGCTCGGCAATGAAGCGAACCAGTTGTAATTCAGTTCTGCAGTTGCCCAACCGACCTAGTATTAGAAGGTCCGTTCAATCTAAGAAGGTTGACACCCCTAGAAAGGCTTGCAACTCCTTGGAAGAGTTAACCAAGGTTTTTGTTTAACCTTCCTGATCCGTTGCAGCTCGGCAGAAGTCCTTCGGTCAGACTGAGCTCCAGACTTAAGTCTCCGACAGACTTGAGCCTTCGGCCAGCTCAACTCGACAATAAATGTTTAGGACAGAATTCTTTACTAGTAATACTAAAGATATAAATTTTATCTAGATTTGAGCTAGTTGACGAAGAGGAAGACATAGAAGCCTAAGAATCCTATTCAGGTGAATCTCTATATACTGTTCTACTCGTACTTTTCAGTGCATTTCCTTTGAAATTATATTTATGCTTATTAAACCCGAAATGATATGTTTTCCAAAAGAAGATTTTGAAAGAATGGATCATGCACAAATTTTTTTACCATGGATGAACAAATTGGAAAACTATTTTATGAAATTCCATACGACAAGGATTTATAATGAATTAAAGAGAAGAAGAAATTGAAATGGAGATGAAACGGAAATAAGGTGTACATACGATGACAGCACGAATATGAGCCTGTTATTGATATGCTTATACGACAGAAGCATAAGGCATAATGATCTGGATATGCTTATACGACAGAAGCATAGTATTGGAAATGAATATGCTTATACGACACAAGAATAATACTATTGTGCATACACTTATATGACACAAGCGGAAGGTATGAATGTGAAAAGTATGAATGCTCATACGGTAGGGGCAAATTGATGAGAAAAAGGAAAGACAAGCCCATTCAACAAAGACTGAATTATGAAATGATATACTGTGAAATGCAAGTTGGCATAGAATCAAAACAAAGGAAGAATTGTTATAAAGCATTGTTATTACTATTGAGCCTTTGAGCCATATTTTACTTGTGAAACTAATCTTGCAGGGAATATTGTGAATCCATGAAACTTGTACTGCAGTATGTAGAAATTCACTCTAGCTTTATAGCTTATGCGTTTTCTAAAACCATTTTCAGGTCAATTTGAAGAATGAAGTGGCAGCTTTTGTTTGAATGATGTTCTGGAGCCTTTTGTTGTACTTTTGTTGTGTTGGCTATGTTTTAAGCCAAATGATGTAATCCTGGGAAATAAATGAGAACATCTATATCACTGCTCTAGTTTTTGTTCACACGCTTCCGCATATTTATATTGTTAAGATATTCTTCAACTCTTTTATTTAGGCCTTTAGCGAGCTTGCTCGTTGGCCGGTCATAGACTCATTCCGAGATCGAGATGGGTTGTGACACCTTTGACCCTGAAGGTTCAAAAACTGGAGGATGTCCTCAAATCCCTCACAGGGCCAATTACTTGTACTTCGACTAGCTTCGAAGATCTCTACTTTTATCCGGATATGATCTTGCCATCCAAATTCAAGATCCTGGATTTCTCCAAATACGATGGTGCCGGGGAGCCCATAACACACCTGTGCCTCTATGCTGGAGCGTTGTGTGGTTACCCCAACCCTGAACGATTAATGATGCACCTATTTCAACATAGTCTGATCGAGGTAGCCACACAATAGTTCGCCCGCCTGGATCTAAAATGCTTCCGGTCCTAGACAGATCTCTCTCAAGAGTTTATTCTCCAATACCGTTATAATGCAGAGATGGCTATCGACCGTATTTTTCTTATCCGAATGAAGCAAGAATCAGAGGAGACTTTTCACAAATATTCCCTCCGGTGGAAGAACCAGGCATCTCAAGTTGACCCTCCTCTTGCTGATTCAGAATATGTCCATTTGTTCGTACAGACGTGCAAAGGGATGTACTACGAAAAATTCTGTACCTCCATCGGGAGATCTTTCAACGAGATCATGCTGTAGGGAGAGATGATTGATGACGGTATCAAGACCGGAAAAATCCTCGATCCATATGCCAAGTCGGAGGACACTTCAGTATTATGTGCCAAGAAGCCTCCTGGGAAGAAGGCCAAAGAGCCTACAATTTCATCAGTCAAGACGGTCCCGACACCCAGCAATCAATTCTCTTTCCAATCGGGATACCCAAGCTACTCCCAACAACAACAACAACCCTACTATCCGCCATAGAGTGCATATCAGAACCCGCCTCAGAGCATGTATCAAAACTCACCAAACCCATATCAAAGTCAAAACTTACAGAGTTTGGCACCTCAGAATACATTTCCTACAAATGATCTATCATATCCTCGGAGAAATCTAAATAACCATAATTTTACTCCATTGTCCGTAACAATGTCAGAAGTACTCTAGTGTCTCATGGCCTCGGGGCATCTAAACCCCGTTCCTTTTCGACCACAGCCTAATCCTCCTGCTCCCCATCATCGAGCAGATCTCCAATGCTTGTACTATTCTGGCCAAACCGGTCATGAGACAGAAAATTGCAGGACATTGAAACACAAGGTGCAGGACCTTATCGACTCTAGAACAATAAATTTGGAGGATACTAAGTTGCCTCCTAATGTCACCACCAATCCAATCCTAAACCACTAGGGAATGAAAGGATCTCTGAAGAATTTCCTCTCACTGTCATATCTCGGTGGGAAGAAAATAATTCTATCAAGGGTTTAACGCAAATATCTGGAAAACTGCCAACTACCACAATCAACCCTCTGTCATGAAATTAAAGTCTACAATATACAATCCGCCACGCTCATCCAGGGGAACTACTACACAACTGGATGGTCTGTCTGATCCATCAAGCCCATGTCTCACGTTAAATCGCAGCAAATTATGCATATTGTTTATTTTATGTTTCGTTTTCTGTTACAGAATGTAAATAAATTTTATGTCTAGACAATATATGTTCTTCTATCTTGTCATATCTATATGTCAAGAAAAGTTTCATATATTCTATTCATTTATCTTCTCTGCTAAGACAACAAACAAAAAACAATTCAACAATTTTCAAGAAATCAAACATTCATCCTTTTAAGTTGGAAATGATCAAAGAAATTTTAGCACGTCGAGTGTATGACTTCAAAGACAAATCGGATTAGGATCTTATCAGAAGCTGACAAACAGTGCAAAGAAGCACATCAGAAAATCAGAAGACTCCGAGCCCAAATCCTATAGAGATCCGTCTCATCCATATCCCAGAGCCTTCAACGGCTACCTATTTACACAGGATGAGAATTGTAAACTAGTCCAACATGCTGTCAAACCGCAGCCGTCAAACCCAATAGTATTATCTAGTGGACAAATATATCAAGTACCCCAATGGTACCACATGTTGCACAATATAATAAGTACCCACACGGTACCACCTACTGTACAAATATATCAAGTACCCAAATGGTACCACCTACTGCACCAATATATTAAGTACCTAAACAGTACCACCTGCTGCACAAATATATCAAGTACCCAAACGGTACCATCTACTAGACAAATATATCAAGTACCCCAATGGTACCACCTGTTGCACAATATAATAAGTACCCACATGGTACCACCTGCTGTACAAATATATCAAGTACCCAAACGGTACCACCTGTTGCACCAATATATTAAGTGCCCAAACGGTACCACCTATTGCACAAATATATCAAGTACCCAAATGGTACCATCTACTAGAAAAATATATCAAGTACCCCAATGGTACCACCTGCATAAGATATAACTCAACATATAGAATAGGAAATGTGCATATAAGAGATGTCATTGGCTACTCTACAAGTATCAACATTCAAATTCACAAGTGTAACCACATTAAGTCCACTAGCCTCAGTGTCATGACATGAATTATAACAATTTATGATTTTATCACACATGCCTACTCAAGTCTCCTATCGCACCCCAACTTCAACATGTAAGGGATTTCATCCCAGAACTCACCACTTTCTGTCTTAAATTCTTAAGGTATGTATAACACATCACATTCTCCATGAAATCCACACATTTAACGATTTCCATTCCATTTCCCTTCTTAAATCTATTACCCTACAATTATTCATTTGTAAGGAAAAATGCTACTATGTTCGCATATATATAACATCGACAACATATCTATCAGACTTACTAGAATACCGAAGTAACAATGCTGATGAAATCCTCCGTGAATGATGAAAGCTTCACTCCAAGATTATATGTACCAATTATATTGTCACTAATAGACCATAGCAATGAATACAAGATTCGTAATTTAATTAAGGCCATTACTCCACCCTACGACCCAAATCGTTACACCATACTCAAGTGTTTGCGACACCAATTTTCTTACGAGTCTCTCAATATCTCTACACATCTCACTTACCCAAGTCAAGTCTATTCACAACCACGATTATAATTCTCAAACTACATATACCAATACCCACCGAACACGATCTCAATTATTCCGACAACAACTGACTCTACAACCTTGATATTCACATGGTACGACATCTACAATGATATGACCCTTCTCCGAGACTAGTCACAATCACCCAAATCCAACTCTTTCTCTAAGATATATACAAATCTATAGATCTCATATTCGATCCAACATAAATCCATCCAAGCGATACACCAACTTCTAGATCCCAAACCCGATTTACCTTCAATCCATACAATACGCACCATAATAGACTCACATCGAGGTCCACTACGCAAAGCATAACCACAAACCCAACATACAAGACCTTCTACCGTGAGATCTAAGAATCGCCATCATAAAAATACGAAATCAGAAGAAAACATACCATGCACGATGATCTACTCGCTCTGAGGATTACAAATCCGGGCTCGTATTGCTCCCGAGGCTTCGTATCATCAAGAAATTGTCAAATCTCTCTCTATTTCCTCTCTAGCCTCTCCCACACTTAGGATTAGGCTTGTGGAGGCCATAATTACCCTAAAATATGTTTATAAGTGTTTACAAACGTTTTTGGACCAAAAATACCAAAACATCCTTAAATTTCCCATACACACAGCATTCCTCATCCGGACGGGGACTCATTCTCGTCCGGACTAGCAAGCAGAAAGTTTGGCCAAAATGACTGATCATCCTTGATTTAGTATTTTGACCATAACTTCTTCGTCCGAACTTGGATTTAGTCCCTTCAAATTGCGTTGTTTCCATAACTTCATCCTCTACAACTTTCATGAAGAATAAATTTTTACTTTTAGAATAATGATGGGTAAAAATATTCCTATAATGTAACCTATACATTGCCAGAATCGATTACTATGCACCCACTTCATACCACGAATTCTCATTACATTCGAACTTGCCCGAACCAACCTTTTTCACTTCAGTAATACTCTTAAACATCCAAATGATACTCTAAGGCTATTACACAACCTTTCTCAGGTTTAAATATCGACTTTAAGATTTTCGCAAGTATTTAAACTCCAAACACACTATATTCTTTAACTAGGGTTCCATACGAAAAAATTATTCACATGACCCTACCTCATTGCATTCTCCAATGCCACTATATTTTTTCCAAAATCATATAGAAAGAAATTCCTTTAAATAAAATAAGGGAATGGGTATTACAACTCTCCCCCTCTTAATAGGATTTTGACCCCGAAATCAAATATTAAAGAATTTTCACCCTTTTTCAAAGGACACCCATACATCCTTATATAATACACGAAACAATTGTTTTATCTCACCTTAACCAAAACACCACTCTACACTCTGACACTTCGAGAACATCATGTTTCCATTTGATTTCCAAGACTTCCAATCTGAAGGGACGTTAGCTAGTCGTGCTTCAAACTGGACCTCGACCCAATCGCCTGGTATCACACAACTATCTCGAAATCTCGAAACTAATGACTCCTCCTAACACAAAAATACAACATCCAAGTCACATCGGATGACAAAACTTTCACCTAAAACAACCTCATGCTAGAGTATGGATTTACACCCTATTCACATCACCCTATTCTTTTAACAAGGTAAATGTATCTCGTGCATATGACTTAGCCAAGTCATGTAAACAATTCACTTTTTAAACCATGAACCTGTAAGTCCCTTTTCTTTCCAAAACTTTGTACCACATGCATTTCTCATACATAAATATAGCTTTCGCATATAAGTTCATTTCCAACATGCTGTCGAACCGTAGCCCGACCTCAACATGTAAACCATTCTTCTATATATATCTGGAGCGCAACCATAGAATTCCATATATGATTGGACCGCAGCCCAATTTCAACATGTCATCGAACCCCAGCCTGACCTAGACATGTTAACTAGTCCTACATGCCATCAAACCGCAGCCTGACCTCGACATATAAACCATTCTTCCATATATGTCTGGACCACAGACACAGAATTCCATATATGATTGGACCGCAGCCGAATTTCAACATGTCGTCGAACTGCAGCCCGACCTCGACATGTAAACTAGTCCTACATGCCGTCAAACTGCAGTCTGACCTCGACATATAAACCATTCTTCCATATATGTCTGGACCACAGCCACAGAATTCCATATATGATTGGACCGCAGCCCAATTTCAACATGTCGTCGAACTGCAGCCCGACCTCGACATATAAAGTAGTCCAACATGCTATCAAACCGCAGCCTGACCTTGACATGTAAACCATTCTTATATATGTCTGGACCGCAGCCACAGAATTCCATATATGATTGGACCACAGCCCAATTTCAACATGTCGTCGAGCCGCTGTCCGACCTCGACATGTAAACTTGTCCAACATGCCGTCAAACTACAGCCTGACCTCGACATGTAAACCATTATTCCATATATGTATGGACCGCAGCCACAGAATTCCATATATGATTGGACCGCAGCCCAATTTCAACATGTCGTCGAATCGCAACCCGACCTCAACATGTAAACTAGTCCAACATGTCGTCAAACCGCATCCTGACCTCGACATATAAACCATTCTTCCATATATCATATACATATCATATAAATCACTTTTCAAAGCTCTTTTGCAAAACATGCCCATAGGCTATAGTTTTCTTAAAACTTTTTTCTCAAAACTTTTTCTCAAAACCATTTGCCATAGGCTAAACACCACTCACACGTGCATATACTAAACACATGCATCATATCATGCAACTTTCCATGAATTTGTGCAATTATATAAAAATAAAAGAGCACAAGCACCTAAACGTCGAGACGCTACATTCCTACACTCACACACACCACAACAACCATCTATATGCCAACATAGATGACAAATATTTTCAACATGCTTGCCACGCCACGCTTTCCATAACACAATGCTAAGTACAGTATGAATTTACCACTAATATATGTGCAAGCAATTAGAAGGGCACCACAAAAATAGATGTATACAAATTGAAGTACACTTCCATACAAAAGTGCTGAACATAATAAAGTATACCTACTTTGACTCGTCATCATTCATACATTTCCCGCGATGTCAAAACAACACTCCTTCCAGAACACGAAACCTCATGAATGTTTACACTAGCTTGTTCATCCCTATCTTGCTTCCTTTTCTTACTATAAGTTTTGATCATATTACATGCACCTTTCCCCATCCCTTTTTGCCTCTCGCCACAATTTTCCGTAACAAGGCTCAAACCTCTTGACTTAAATTTTTTTGCTATACTCTCTTAGAATTGTATCGAGAGGTAATTGACCCAATAATGGCCTTTTCAGTCCTCTTTGCCATATCCACCATATCAGCATAATTTTGTTCTCTATAAGAAAGCAATCTGGATGCCACACTAGGCTCTAAACCCATACAAAATCTCTTGCACTTCATCTTTTTTGTATTTACTAAATACACCACAAACCGAGACAAGGCTGTAAATTTTTACCTCATATTTTGACACACTCATCTTTCCTTGCTTTAATTGAATAAACGCTACCTCTTGCTCACACCTATAACATTCTAGACAATAATGATCATTGAAATTCTTTTATTAACTCTGAATCTGAACCCCTACCAACTATCTGAGATTCTAATATTTGTTGCAATGTTACCTGTTTTTTTGCCAAATGAGTCACCACAAAAATCAAACGATTCATATTCGCCATAGTCACTACTTTTGTGGAAGTTGATTTACAAAGCTACCTTGCTCTCAACCTGTGAGCAACAATACATACAACAATAAACACAATCATTAGCAAAACTGTTAGTGATGACCAAGCCCTACTACTTGACTCACTAACACCAATGTACATTGAACAATCACACATACTCGATTAATCAATCACGACACGATGCTATAACCTCAAGGCAACATCAACACCTCAATCACATCACACCACCACCACATCGATGTACACAGCATCTTATCCACATCTCAATCATAACCTCAAGCACACCATACCATAGGGTCCACTACTATCTACCACCACTGATCCATAAATGACTTCAAATAAATCTCACCTCAAATGCCAGAGTACTTCCAACAGAGTCCCTTAATGCAGATTGTACAGCCTCAGCTCTGATACCAAGTTGTAACATCTCAATCCAAATAAAACTTTAATTAAGCAATATATATCGAATTTGACATTAATAAAATTTCCTCGAATCTCCAAGTGACTGTTTAACACAAGCTAGAAAGCTTAAACAAACAAACTCAAGTTAAACTTCTTAAAACATACGTGCCAACTGATCGTTACATAACATTACTACTACAACAGAAGACAATAACAAGAAAGTCTCTTATCACAAGATATCTTGAACCAAACTAACATCTCACTAAAATACAGCCCAAATAGCAAAAATAATAACTAGCCACCAAAACCTGCCAACCTCCAAGCTATCTCCAACAAGGCACAACAGCTAGTTCCAAGTACTATAGTGGACCCGATCCAAGCATCCTCAATCTAGATTTCCATGCAATCAAAAGAAAGACAAAAGCAAGGAAATCCAAGAGTTTGTTAGATATGAATTGTTATACATATGGCTAACAAAACTCAAACACTAATGAACCAAAATGAAGTACGATATTACAACTAATCATAAATCTGAAATGCAATAAAACTAAGATTGTAACGACCTGAATTTTTTTATAAAAGTATTTTCGGAAAACTAGATCGCCTCCTAATTTAGATTCGATACTTTAAATTATTTTATCTTAAAATCCTAGTATGATTTTAAGGTGGTTGACCCTGGAATGCGATAGAGAATTCGATTACGAATCCAACGAGACTTGAGTCACCTCAATTGGAGGTCGGACGCTAAAGTTATCGATTTTTAAAGTTTCCCCCAAAAAAATTTCCTAACCCACGACCGGTACACGATTTTTTGCCGGCCGGTCGCCGTTTGCCAGAAGGTTCTTTTAAAAACCCGCGAATGGTACACGATTTTTGCCGACCGGTCGCCGTTTGACAGAAAGCTTTTTAAAAATCCGCGACCGGTACACGAATATTGCCGACCGGTCGCAAAGGCCATTTTTGGCGCAGAAAGGCTTCATTAAGGGTAATTTCGGGATTTCAAGTTTTAGGGGTATATATACATTGTGGAGCCCGAATTTGTGATCATCCCTACCATTTTTCCAAACCCTACTCTCTCTCTACCTCCCTCCCCTCCCTCCTCTCCCTTCTCTCTAAAAATCAAGGCCCTTCCAAGAAGATTTTGAAGAAAACTCAAGCTTTAACGTCGCTCCACATATCGAGGGCTATCCGGTGTGCACCATAGTTTGGACGTTCCTCATCTTTCAAAATTTCGGATTTCTTTGGAGGAGCTTTTGAGGTAGGAAATGTTTCTTATCTTGTATTCTCTTGATTATGCTCTCCCTCCTCCCTTGTGTGAGTCCCAATTTTTGTGAATTTCATGTCTACAAATGCAATTTCAAAATTGACCTAGGGTTTGATCTAAAATCATAAAATTTGTTGAGGGCTTTGGTGTCTCTAATGTTTAATTGCATTGTTATGAAATCAATTTCATGTTTGTGTGAGTGGGGTGAAAACCCCCAGATTTTGGAAACCCTAGATTTATCTAAATGAGGGCTTTTGGTGTAGTAGTCATTTCATGATGAAATTGAGTGTGAAATCATGCAATTGGGCATAAAACATGTAGGATTGACATGTTGGGCATATTGATCATGTTGGAGAATTGGTTGTGTTGCTAAGTCTTGCATGGAACAAGTAGGGAGTAAATCATGTAATTACTCATACAATTGAGCATTCTTGATACGTGTGATGCATATGGTGTGTGTGATAAATGTGGGTTAGTCATACGGTGGATTGGTCCATTGTCATATTGTAAGAATGGTGTACATAAGGAAATGAAAGCAATGACACATAAATTGGACCTTATCTCAACCCATTCGCGTGATTTTTCTGAATGGAGGTTGAGCCCATTCGCGTGATTTTCAGAATGGTGTAAGAACATC
>NMUG010004232.1:0-14036 GCA_002855965.1 Monotropa hypopitys | reverse complement strand
TCTGGCATGGCCGGGTCGCCGCAACAAAGACCGTGGCTCCGGCAAGCGCTATCTTCGGGCTGGGTCATAACCTGCCGACCACCCAATGACTGAACAAGTCAACTATTATCATGGCTACAATAGGCGCCAATTTTGACTCGGTTATAGCATGCCGCCTATTATATGGCCTAATTTTATCTTCCCGACAATCCGGATCTCTCCCCCTGTCTTGAGGGGCAACTTTATTTACATCCGGCACCAATCCGGGTCTATCCCCTTGTCGCGGGAAAACTCTATATGCGCCAGTCAATGATACAGACGCCACCCCTTGATATGGGGCTATCTTGTGCAAACATCCAGAACCAGTCCGGACGAGTCTCTAATGTTCTGACCGAACGACCACATTTATCTGGAGATAAAATCCTCAAAATTCATATTTGCTCAAATAAATATTTCCATTTAATATTTTCTAGAACCGGGGTCTCACATCCTCCCCAACTTTAAAGAAGTTTGCCCTCAAACTTAAAAATAGAAAATAAATAATTATATATGCATTAATGAGTAAGTTTTATACCTTATACAAATAGTTTCGGATATTTTTGACGCATATCACTTTCCTTCTCCCAGGTAGCTTCATTGCTGGATTGGTTCTCCCACCAAACTTTAACTAACGAAATCACTTTATTCCTTAACCACTTCTCCTAATGATCCAAGATTTTGAATAGTCGTTCTTCGTAAGACAGATTCTTCTCGATCTCAATCGACGGTTGAATCAGAACATGCGATGGATCTGAGATATATTGTTGAAGCATTAATATATGAAATACATCATGAACATTAGCTAGTTCAGGTGTTAATGCTAACCGATAAGCGACTGGTCCAATTCTCTCAAAAATTTCGAAAGGCCTAATATCGCGAGGGTTAACTTTCCTCTCTTCCCAAATCTGATGACGCCCTTCATAGGTGACACCTTCAAGAATACCTTCTCTCCTTCTTGGAATTCAATTTCTCTTCGTCGCGAATCTGCATAACTCTTTTGGCGATCCTGAACTATCTTCAATCGATTTTGAATCAATTTGATCTTTTCTATTGATTCTCATACTATCTCTGGTCCAGTGAGTTCTCCTTCTCCAGTCTCCGTCCAACATGATAGTGATCTGTATTTTCTTCCATACAGAGTTTCAAAAGGTGACATTCCAATACTTGCTTGATAACTGTTGTTATAAGCAAATCCTGCCAATGGTAGATGCTCCTCCCAGCTTCCTTGAAACTCCAACGTACATGCTCGTAGAAGATCTTCCAAGGCCCGAATCATCCTTTCTGATTGCCCGTCCGTTTATGGATAAAAAGCTATGCTGAAATTTAGCACCGTTCCCATAGCCTTCTGAAGTGTTTTTCAAAATCTAGACACGAATCGTAGATCTCTATCTGACGTAATGGACACTGGTGTTCCATGAAGTCGAATAATATCTCGCAGATATGTAGATGCCATCTAGTCCATCGAATACGTATTCTTAATCGGAATAAAATGTGCTGACTTAGTCAATCAGTCGACTATTACCCATATCGCATTGTTGCCTTTGTTTGATTGTGGAAATCCAATAACGTAATCCATCGTGATATCTTTCCATTTCCATTTAGAAATTGGCAAGGGTTGAAGTAATCCAGTCGGTCTTTGCCGCATCACCTTTACTTGTTGACAATCCATACATCTGCTGACGTACGCCGCTATGTCCCTCTTCATTCCCATCCACCAGTATGATCTCTTCAGGTCTTGATACATCTTTGTCTGCCCTGGATGAATTGCAAATTTTGTCTTATGGCCTTGATCCATTATCTTTCATTTGATTTCTTCCTTGCCGGGTACGCATACCTCTGAAATTGAGAGTGCCATTTTGAAAAGTAAACTCCCCTTGGTCGTTGATACCTTCTCGAATTTTCTTTAACTTGGGATCTTCCATTTGTAGTTGCTTGACTTCCTCGAGAAAGGATAGTTTCACGATAATCGTCACAAGGTGCATTAAGTATGAATTCTCTGGCTTCCTGCTGAGCGCGTCTGCTACTACGTTAGCTTTCCCGGGATGATACTAAATGTTGAGATTGTAGTCCTTCATAAGTTCCAGCCATCTGCATTGCCTGAGGTTTAGCTCCTTTTGAGTAAACACATACTCTAAACTCTTATGGTCGGTGAAAATATCGCAAGTAACTCCGTACAAATAATTGTGCCAAATCTTGAGAGCGAAGATAACTGCTGAAAGTTCCAGGTCGTGCGTAGGATAATTCTTCTCGTGTATCTTCAATTGTCGCAAAGCATAAGTAATCACATTTCCATCTTGCATCAAAATGCATCCTAATCCATTGTGTGAAGCATCGCTGTAGACTGCAAACTTTTCTTCTCCGTTGGGTAGAGCTAGTACTGGTGCCGTCGTAAGCCTTTTCTTCAATTCTTGAAAACATTCTTATCGTTCTTGAGTCCAGATGAAATGCTCTCCTTTACGTGTAAGCTCCATCATTGGCATCGCAATTTTCGGAAAGTCTTTGACAAAGCGTCGATAATAACCGGCGAGTCCAAGGAAACTACGAACTTCAGTCACTGAGGTTGGTGATGGCCACTTGATCACATCTTCAATCTTCTGAGGATCCACTGAAATGCCTTCTTTGTTGATGATGTGACAAAGAAAATGGACACTCTCAAGCCAAAATTCACATTTACTAAATTTTGCGTATAACTTCTTCCTTCGTAGAATTTGTAGAACTATTGCCAAATGAGTTGCATGCTGCTATTCGTTCTTTGAGTAGATCAGAAAATCATCGATAAATACGATCACGAAATCGTCGAGATAATTGGTGAAGATTCGATTCATGAGATCCATGAATGCTGCTGGCGCGTTGGTTACTCTAAATGGCATGACTAGGAATTCGTAGTGGCCATATCTGGTACGAAAGGCGGTCTTCTCCACATCTTCTGCTCTGACCTTCAGTTGGTGATATCCTGAGCGTAAGTCGATCTTTGAAAATACTTGTGCTCCCTGAAACTGATTGAATAGATTGTCAATACGTAGTAACGAATACTTGTTCTTGATCGTAATCTTGTTCAGCTCTCTGTGGCCAATGCATAACCGCATGGTTCCATCTTTCTTCTTGACGAATAGTATTGGCGCTCCCCATGGTGATGAGCTTGGCCTGATAAAATCTTTGTCCACCAAGTCTTACAGTTGAATCTTTAATTCTTTGAGTTCAGTCGTTGCCATACGATAAGGTGCTTTAGATATCGGTTGAGAATTGGGTATGATATCAATAGAGAAATCTATTTCTCGGTCGATCGGTATGACTGGTAATTCTTTTGGAAAAACATCGGAAAAATCCCGAACTATTGGAATATCGGTTACTGTGGAATCTCTGGCCAAAATAGTAGAAATACTACAGAGATATCCCCGACAACCTTTTTGCAAAATTCGACGAGCTTTTTCTACCGAAACAAAATAGGGTGGTGTAATAACCTTTTCCCCTTCGAGTTTCGTCTCCCCACCTTCGGACTCTTCAAATGTAATCGACCTTGAAGTACAATCTATTTTCGCTTTAAACTTGGATAGCCAATCCATACCAATGATCACATCAAAATGCATCATGTTTAAGGGAATCAAATCCATCAACATAGACACTCTCTCAATAATAGCTTTACAAATTTTTAAAACTGTTGAGCATACAACGCCCTTACTCGCAGGTTGAGATACCAAAAGATCATAATCTAATGGTTCATGAATTCTATCGATCTCTCTGGCATGCATTATAGAAATAAAAGAATGTGTAGATCCAGAATCAAATAGCGCATAAGTAGGAATTCCATAGATAGAAATTCTACCTGCTATGACTCCCTCGTCATTCCTGAGGTCGCCTGGAACAATGGCAAATGCCCTTCCTTGCCTCTGATTTCTTTTGCCTTGATTTGTGTCATTTCTCGGGTTTCCAACAGGTACCGCATTCGCTCCAGTGAGTGGAAGTGCATTCGGACAAACATTTTTGTAATGCCCTACTTGACCACATCCAAAACACATTGTAGGCCCTCTCGCCCAGCATTCTCCTTCATGACTCTTCCCACACTTGGGACAATTCGGCCTCTTCCTTTGTTGATTGTTTCTCCCTCTCTAGTTCCTCTGTTGATTTCTCCCATAGTTTGCTTTCTTCGAATAGCTGGATCCTTCTTGGCTTTGGTTCCTCTTTCTCTCATTAAACCTCCTTGCCTCATCAACATCTTGTTCCACCAAAATAGCTCTGTCTAAAACTTGAGCATACGAAGGTAGCTGAAAAGGACGAATAATCTTCCTTATTTCGTGTTTAAGTCCTTTCTCGAACTTCCGAGTCTTTATCTCATCATTAGCAACCAAATACGGTGCGTAAATAGCAAGATTGGTGAAATCTGCTTCATAGTCAGCCACGGTCATCGCTCCTCTTTGCTACAATTTCACAAATTCCATCCTATTTGTATTCTGCATAGCTCTGGACATAAACTTCTCACGAAAGTTCTCCAGAAATCTTTCTCAAGGCATATGGGGTTCAGCAACTCTCTTTGAATTCCACCATCTATTGGCTTCGCCAACCAATAGATACGACGCGATTTTTACTTTGTGCAGATCCGTGCATCGGAGAAGACGAAAATTTTTCTCTAATTCCGTAACCCATTCGTTTGCCTTGATCGGGTCGATCCCTCCAGGAAAAGTCAGAGGTTTGAGTTTTAAAAACTCCTTTACAGCTGCAAAGTTGTGAATCTATTGTGCCGGATTGACTCCTTCATCTTCGTGAATTGCTGGTGGTTCGACCACTAGTTCTTGTTGTCGTTGCATCTGTTCAATCGTAACTTGTTGGACAGTTCCAGCCAATGTCTGCACCATATCACGTAGCTCGGCAATTTCATTGCATTCCGGACCAGTTGCTCGTGTATTAACCATTCTGATAAAGAAATACTTTAATCAAAAGGTAGGAATACTTTTGACATAACACTAGAGAACATAGATGCATAATTGTGTCCGGTACACAACAAAAATACTCCGGATATTGCGACTAATAAACCGTCACTCATCATCTGAGTCACTAGACCACTCATGAGGAGGGTAGATCCATTCCTGGTAATTTATTTCTAGGTTTTCCTCTAGATTTTCATCAAAGTTTTCATTCAAGACGAGTGGTATGTTAACTAGATCATCTACTACCGGTAAATCTGTATCGAGGTCTTCTTCTTCCACTATCACGTCCTCTTCTTCCGAAAGATTCTCCTCTGGATCCAATTCTTCGTCTACCTCCTCATTGCCATCAAGATGATGTAGAGCTATCATGAATATTTTATCAAGACTCCATTGCGGCATCCATTCTCTAGCCATAGAGCAAGCCTGTTCGCTGGGCCTAAGACGATAGTCAATCATGGCCCTAATTTGTGCCTCAGTACGATGCATATTCGTATATGCAACCTGCGTTGCAATGTTACAAGCCATGTGTGCAGCATCCTCAATAAGCCTTGCTTCCATTACTTCCTCTTCCAAAAGAATTACTCTGTGTGGTCCAACTTCATGGTGACCATAGGAATCATCACTAGAGTAGCCGTCATTTCCAGAAATATCTGAGTCGCTGCTAGACATAGCTACAAAACTCATAATATAAGCATGCAACTCCAGGGTAATTCATCTCCAAATATCATATTTGCGCTTCTTAGTGCGTGCCTCGCTTCCTGGCTCTGGCTTGTTCCGAAATTCATCAACTCATGCTCTGGTACCACTTATGTCACAACCCATCACGTTCATATGATGAGCACATGACC
Organism: Monotropa hypopitys; assembly: GCA_002855965.1. NCBI lineage: Eukaryota > Viridiplantae > Streptophyta > Magnoliopsida > Ericales > Ericaceae > Monotropa > Monotropa hypopitys. Next base: position 8,248 of record NMUG010004232.1, on the reverse strand, counting down.
GGCCAACGAGCAAATTTGATAAAGGCCTAAGATAAAAGAGTCGAAAAACTTCTTGAACAATTTAATTATGCGGAAGCGTGAATAATAAATCAGAGCAGTGCATGATCATTCTCATTAATTTCACAGAATTACAAAATAGGCTTAAGGCAGCCAATACATCAGAAGTACAACGTACAAAAGGATCCCCAAAACATCATCAAAAACATAGGACTACCACATCATTCTTCATTTTGACCTGAAAATGGTTTTAGAAAATACATAAGGTAAAAAGCTAAAGTGAATCGCTATATACTGCAGTCCAAGTTTCATGGATTAACAATCTTTCCTGCAAGATTAGATTCTCAGACAAAATATCGCTCAAAGGCTCAATAGCAGTAAAAATGCTTTATCATAATTTCTCTTTTGCTGCAATCACATATCAATCTGTATATTCATTTCCAAGCACAGTTTATTATTTCATAAATTGGCCTTTGTCGTATAGGCTTACCATTCAGTAACTTCCATTTGACTTATTTACTGATTTTGCCCCTATCGTATGAGCATTCATCATCTCATCAATGTGAGACATTTAGTCTTTTGCTTGTGTCGTATAAGCATATGACCATATGCTTCTGTCGTATAAGCATATTCATTTCTCAATATCATGCTTGTGTCGTATAAGCATTTTTGTCTTATGCTTCTGTCGTATAAGCATATCAATAATTGACTCATACCTCGTGCTTTTGTCATATGAGCATCTTATTTCCGTTTCATCTCCATTTCAATTTCTTTTTCTCATAATTTCATTATAATTCTTTGTCGTATGGGATTTCATACTTTAACCTTCATAACAACTATTTATCAAACATTTCATTGCTCATCCATGTGAAAACAAAGATTTGTGCATATTTCATTTTCTCAAATCTCTTCAAATTAAGATAACATTTTTGGTTCAATAACCATAAACATATTTTCCAAAGGAAATACACTTGAAATTATACGATTAAAGTAGTATATAGGGATTCACCTGGATAGAGATTTCTTAGGCTTCTAGATTTCCTTCTCCTCAATAAAAGCTATCCCAAATCTGGACAATAAATCATATATCAAAATTCTATAGAAGTTACTGCTCAAGTATACTGCTGAGCCGATCTAACCGAAGCCAGTCTGCCAGAGACTTTTGTCCGGATCTCAGTCTAACCAAAAGACACTTGCCGAGCTGCCAAACACTGGAAGAGACTTACTAAATCTATGGCCGAAGGGTTATAGTCTAGCCGGCGTATCATCCAGGCATAAATTCAATGTCCTAATCATATATGAGCTATTGGAGACTCAGGTCTGCCAATAAGTGATCTGCCGAACTAAAATACAGTCGGCCAACCTGGTGTCGAGCTGCCATACTACGATCCAGACATCATTCTGAGCAGAGTAAGAATACAGATTCTCAAGTTTTGTTTTCAAATCGATTGTAGGTCGAAAATGACCGAAGGACTAATTTAAAGGTCTTGGGCCAATTGCCCGAACAACTGGAGTTCTAGCCGAGCTGGTAAAATCAAAGAACGAACGGTCCACTGCCAAACACAATTGCTTCGGACAGAGTGATGATCAATCAATCAATATATGCATGGGAGTGTGGCCGTACTGAAAAATAACTTGGCCGAACTAAAACAATGATCTGAGCAATAACTTAGCCGAATACTAGTTTTGCCGAGCAGAATATATATGGTTGTGCGGCGAAGCTTTTTTGGACGAGAAAAAACTCTTGCCGAGCTGAATAACGGCCGCGCATGAGAGCGACAACAATAATATGTAGCAAGACTATGAATGAGTCTGCCGAAGTAACAATATCAAAACAAGACTTAGATTTAAGTCTGCCGAACAATGATTTTTGTGTTCTAGGGCTTTTGCCAAGCATAGAATAATTTAAGACAAGAGTTGTACCTTTGGCCGGAGTTAAACGTGCCGAAGGTCAAATGATCCGAGCTTAATTGGTTCAGCCAAATAGGTTATGCTATGTTGCAAAGTCTGCTGAACTAAAAAAGCTTTTGCCGAACTGAATTTGATCGTCTGGAAGTATGAAAAATGATTGCCGAGCTGAATACAAATTGACCAGAGCTCAAACAATGCCTCTAAGGAGTTTGGATGTACGGCTAAGATTTGACGATCAACAATTTATGGTAAGACTGCTCGGCTGATAGGTTGCCGAGCACCTAGAGTGTAAGAGATGAGCTGCCGAGCACTCGAAATGAAAGTTCAAGGCTTTGCTGAGCAAAAGTGCTTCGGACGGAGCTTCTAGAGAGAGAGAGAGAGAGAGTATGGATGCTCTCGAATGGTGTGGTACCAAAAATGGAAAGAATGTGATAAGTATTTATAGATGAGGAGAGAATATTTGATCCGGACTGGTGGCAGACACTTAAACAGCATCACTCACCACCAAGTGGTCCCACCGTCCGCCGGTCTTGGCTTCTAGCCAGCTGACCTCAGCCCACTCAGTCGTACACTTTGGCTTCTTATGCCGAAGTGATGCATGACGTGAACCCACTACAAAACTCTTGTCTCATTTGACAGAGTGGCTGTCCAGATGGACTGCCCACATGGCCGAGCTTCCACATGACTGCTGAGATGGCCAGACCTCCACGTGGCTGGACCCTCACGTTCGGCAAGGCTCAGTTCGGTCCCCCAAACTTGCTCCTCTTTTACTTAGGCCCCTGATTTAAATCTTTTCTATATTTTTATAACCCTCAAGACTATTTAAGTCTAATAAAATCCTCAAAATTTATATTTGCTCAAATAAATATTTCCATTTAATATTTTCTAGGACCGGGGTCTCACACTACGCATCTATGGTCTTGGATGGTGGTGATACGTTGAACATTTTCCGGCAACCTTGGAGCTCCGGCGAATCTCCGGTGGGTAAATTTTTTAACTCCTATTGAGTATGTGTGTGTGTGTACGTAGGGTCGATTAAATAACCATAGTTTGTGTGGGTTTTATTTCATGACCTAGAGTTTTATTGTGGTGGAATTGTGCGGTGATCTTGTGCCCACTAGGTGTTCGATATAATGCCCTAGGGGCTTGTGAGTTCAATTGATGGAGTCCTAGGAGTGTATTATGGTCAATTGAGTCTAAATATCACTCAAGGTTAACGTGAGCGTCACATGTTCGATGAAATATCCGCGAGAGGAATAACTTGTGTATTCGGTGACTTGTGGGAGGATTGGTGACCATTGGAGTTTAGGGTCGCCAAGTGTTCGATGAAATGCCCGTGTGAACCTTGGATCGTGTTTGGGGTTAGCGTGACATTTGAATTATCGTAGGACCTATATGTGGAATGATTGGGTACGTTGAGTCTTGAGAATCATGATAGGTCCCTTAGAACTTAAGGGACATCATATGTTTGGTGATATTGCCAATTGGGCATTGAATGGGAATTTGGGCGTCCAAGTCCCTCCCTTCATGTTTTGATAGACTTGGGCATCCCTTGCCCCGTTGTGGTAGAATGTTGGTTTTGAAACCCTCGGTTGAGGTTGAATGGTCTTGGTGGTTGTCTCCCTTGGATTGGCCAAGGTGGAGCTAATGATTGAGGAACTAAGTAAGTAGTTCAACGAAACCAATGAACGTCAAATGTAAAGGATGTGTACCACGAGGACTACTCATACCAACCTTGAATCTATCCCTGAAAAGGAAACATGAACGAATACTTTGACGTGGAATCATAGGGTACCGTGGGCCCTCTCAATGAGTTGGGGAAACACTAGAATGTTTGGCGGGAATAGACTGAGGTCGTACTTCCCTGGATGGTCGCACAATCCATGACATTGTGCACAACGGGAATGACTTATGATGGGATTCCTGGGATGGTAGCGCCCCACGTTGAGCACAATGGGGAAATATCGTAGCCCTCCCAATGAGTTGGGGAATAACGAGGGGAAAGGATAGTGTGCCGACGACCACTACGCCGGACCCATCAAATATGATACGATTCACAAATGATAAAAGGTGAAATGAAAGAAAAAATCAAGAATGGACTTAGGAGGGTATTCTTGGATTTAGTCCTAGTGAAAGTTGTGGAACGATTGGTAACGTGTAACAAGGATAAAGGATAAATCAAGAATGGACTTATGATGGTATTCTTGGATTTATGCCTAGTGTGAAATGAATGAACAGAAAGATAGAAAATACATGAATATGTCAAATATCCAAATTTACTTATGATTCTAATACTTAACGATAACGATAGTTAGTGACGCCGCGGAATGAGTTGTTGTTGGATATCGTAGTGGCATTTTAGTTTGGGATCCTTGGTAGATCCTTAGAGTTGTTTTACCTCGTTGGTAGGATTGGTCGAGTTGTGTTGAAGTCTACTTAGGTTGGACCTAGGGTACTTTACTCTTCGCACTTGCTCGGTTTAAAGGATTGTGTCATACACACTTAGTTGGCATTACGCCTATGTCACGGTTGCCTTGAGTTAGGTTTACACTATGTGCACTTTGGTTTCTTATTGTTCTAGTACTTTGCTTGTGGACACGTAGGCACGCACTGCATGTGCATGTCTGAGAGTAGTTAGGGGTTTTCTCACTGAGTCGTGGCTTGCTCAGACCCCATTTCTTTTCCTTTTTCTAGTCTGTGTTGCAGGGCTAGACGGACTTGGAGTTGGAGTCAGCTGCTGGATTTTCTTGGGCTCAGCTACTTTAGTTTTAGTGGCCTCTCTTATACTTTACTTTTTAATTACTGTACTTTTAGTTGTAGTTCCTTTACTTTGCACTTGTCACTCTTGTTCACAGTAGCAGTTGTAGTAGACCTGTACTTGTACTTCACTTCCACTTTTTACTTTGTTGTACTTCTACTTTGTACTGCTCTGTGACGTAATGAAAATTTCAACTGATTGTATCTAGATGGCATGTAGTTATATCTCCTGTTTATGATTTAAACTGTATTTTAGAAAAATGGTTTGAAAATCCTGGGCATGACAACTTGGTATCAGAGCTTTAGATTTGAATACCTTGGAGCCATGGAGAGACACTTAGTATCCAGGGGTTCTCTTGGTCATTACATTATTCTTCGGTCATGTCTGTGTGCTTGATGTGCTCTATCGCATCATGACCTTGTGTCTTTGAGATATCTTGTATGTTTGTCTCCTTCCGTGAATGTTGAGTTTTTTCATCCTCCGGAAGTTGAGTGTTGTTCTCTTATGGAAAGTCTATTGGCCTTGCGGTGTTTGGTTGCCCTTGTGTCCTCGTTCCTAGTGATCATGGTGTATCTTTTGTGGTTATTGGCTGGTCGTAGGCTCCTCTGTTTCACTAGAGTTGAGATTGTGGCTTGCGGTGGGAGGAGATTTGTGGAAGTATTCGAGAATTGTTGTTGTGGTTATTCCTCGTCTTGCCGTTAGTAAGGCGGAACTTGGGTCTTATTGGCATATGGTGTTAGGATTTTGGTACCTTGGCCTTGGTTTGGTGATTGGTAGTATCACTTGAAACCTTTTAATCTCGGAGTTTGGTTGTGTTTCCATGTTGGGGTGTGAACCCTTGTGTACTTGTTGGTAAGATAGGCCTTATGGTCCATCCGAGTTTGTGTCTCTTCCTCCATTTTGGTGGAAATCTTGAGGCATTATCGAGATTTTCTAGTGTTCTTATTTAAGGGGTATGACCCATAGGTCATATCTCTTCACGAGATCAGATTAGTTGTGCTCGTTTCAGATGTTGTAGAATTCGCGATACCTTGGTCTGTTGGTTCGCAGAGTTTAGTTCGGACATGACGTGTTATCCCATATTGGAATTTCTACCTTATGTTGACTTGGACCGGTTGGTTGCGAGAAGTTTGACATGGAGATCCGTTTGTTGGAAATTCGGGCTTATGGCTCATGTGGAGGCTTGGATGCTCTTTAAGAGTTGTTTGTCTCTCTCGTGTTCGCTCGAGTCTTCTTGATTGAATGGTGTTAGTTGTTGCCTTGCGAGTTAGTTATACGGTTGCGGGTTGTGTCTTGAGTGCCATGAACGAATGCGCTTGTTTGAATCGTTACTAGCTTGACGACAAAATTAATCCTCTTGTTTAAATTTTTGGCTTGTAAGGCGTTGTAGGATCCTTGACGCTTTGCATGTTCATTGCTGTAAGTTCTATTGGCGTGTCCCTTACCGTCTATCGATTTGTTAGACCATTGTGTATTTCCTTCGGGTTAGGTATGGATTGGAAGTTCGCCCTTGTGAATCCGTTGTGGATGTCAAATTCTTCCAAGTGACCGGTGTCACTTTGTGCAATCATTCTATCCCGACCTTAATGAAGACGGTCCTTGTGGCATCTCTTCTTTGACTTGATGGGTGGCTTGAGTATCCAACTACTCCTCGTTGTTGCGGGTCTCTCGCAGTCGGATTGTCCTCGTGCTTTGCACACCATGCCAATTGCATTTTGAAAATATGGCTCCTCTTGTGGTCGAGTGGGCTATATAGTGATAGTTTATCCCAAGTAGAGGAAACTTAAGGAAGACAAAATCTATGATGTAACACCCAGAAAAGTTTAAACCTTTTTTTTGAAAGATAGGACATAGAGAAACATTTAAATAAAAGTATACCAATCACCATCCACCAAAACAAATAAAGAGTTTCACTAGTCCATCACACACATGAGTTTAAGACAATATTACAACACGGGTGTTGTCCTTACAAACTTAAAATACAAAGAAATGTCGAATGAAATGATGGACCAAAATGAGGAATCCATGCTCCAATGCCTTCCAACAGTGCTCAAGTCTCCTCAAGCTACATAGCCGGTTCCTTCCCTATAAAATAGAGGGTTAGGCGAACGCCTAGTAGGAGGCTTTAAACAAACGATACATATGATTGCATTATACGAAAAAGTGAATGAGATGCATGCATAGAAGATGGCTAAATAAGGAAGTGTGACTAACAAGAAAGGGGAGATGTTATCCCATGAGACTCTTTCACATATTTTCCAAGATATGCCAACAATTGAATGTCATATGTTCCAAAGTATATTCCAACATGATTACCCATTCAATCATTCCCACATACCACATTTTCCGATGGTAGATTTTATTGTACAATTTAAAGAGTTTAGGCTATTTCCGAGATAATTGCTCGTCAACGATCTAACCGATGTTTCCAAGAAATTCCCAACTCGTTGGGAGGGTCCTGCAAACCCCCATTGTGCAATGTCGTGGGTGCTAACCAAGCCACCCAAGGTACCAAATCTGGCTACCCAAATATATTAGCCAACTCAAGATCCCGAATTCGATCATTCTTTAAGTGATGGCCAATGGCCAATTTCCAACAATGTGATATCATTTCAATATGTCAAACTACACCATTTTGATTTAATTGCATGATAGTAGGTTCCAATTGCAATTTCCCCAAATTTCCACTGTTAACAAAATTAGGGTTTGACATGATTTGGGGCTTTTACACAATCGATGCAAGGTTGTGAAATTCGACTCAAGGGGAACCTATTTACATACCAACAAACATCCTAGCAAGACCAAATTGTCATTTCAAAACCGAACCAAGCCCTATATAAACATCTCGACCACTTTCGTTAAATCGAACGGATTAAGGGTACTATGACAAACATAGATATACATAAGGTAAAAAAACCCTACCTTGAGATGATTTACACTTACAACCCTTGAACAAAGCTCAACACGCCACCAAGAGAGAAGACCACCAATGCGAAGCCCGTGAGACGCTCTATGACGTTAATACTCCGCAAATCTTCCAAAAACCTCTTTAGAAGCTTCAAAAACAAGAGAGAAGGGAGAGGTAGGGTTTTGGGAGAGTTTGGAGGAGGAAGAGAGAGAAAAGTCTCGTGGGAATGAGTTCCCATGACTCTAAATTGATATATTGTAACGCCTCTAATTTTTATATTATTTTCCGGATTTAAAATTGTATCTTAGATTGATTTTCAAGCATGAAATTCCTTATCGAACTTATTTCCATCTTGAGAATATGGTCCCGAGAGGTCTTTGTACCCTTGCGTATTGTTCTACTTGAGTTCAGGACGTTTCGGGGTGGTTCGGAACCCGTGTTTCCATTATTTTACAGATTTTGGTGCAGTTGCACCGATGCAGGATGATTTTTAGTGCCACTGTTCAGTTTTGGAGCAGTTGCACCGGTGCAGGTGAGATGTGCACCGGTGCAGGGATGCTCTGAAGCTTCTGTCCAAATTATTGGAACAGTTGCACCGGTGCAAGATGAGTGTGCACCGGTACAGATTGTGGTGTAAACCTTCTGCCCGATTTTTGAAGCAGTTGCATCGGTGC
>NMUG010004231.1:0-14038 GCA_002855965.1 Monotropa hypopitys | reverse complement strand
CTGAGCTAAGTTCTAACGTGCAAGCTCAACATGATGCCAAATGCTGAGGCATTTAATGCTTAGAACACAATTTTACAAGCTCAGTGTCACGCGGAGATACGACACAACCAATAAAATTTATGAAGCCAGCTGAATGAAAGCATAACTCCTTAAAAAGGTCTGGGTACACAGCATTGTAAAAATAAAAAAGAAAAAATTATTACAGGCCATGATCACCATAAATTACAAAAACAAGGGAAATAATGCTACCAGTCTGGTCATTCATAAAATTCGAAAAGTCTCGAGGGGTTAAAAAGACAAAAGTTCCCAAGGAGAGCAGTCTCTAATCGGCTTCAACTACTTTGGTGGCCACTTCTTCCATTATCTCCATAGCTGAAGAATGGATGACCTTCTGAACAACTCGGGCGATGGCATTGGGAGCTAAAAGGTCTTCAGAAGCATGATCAGCATTATAGGAAGTAACTTCCGTACCCCCATTGTCATTTTCTTCACCAACAATGGTTGAATCTTCCATGGTTATCTCAAATTGATGGGTGCTGAAATCCAGATTGGGGTACTTGCTGATGCATTGCCTTCTCATCTCCTCAAAGCCATCAAAGTAGCTTGAGGTCACCTCGTCCATATGCTCCCACTGCTCCTTGTCATGAATCTCTCGGAGTTATCCAAGGCACTCCTCAGCTTTGGCCATGGAAGCAGAAGCTTTTTCACTTACATCTTTCATCAATGCCCTCTCCGCCACTGCCTTATCCAGGTCCCCGGACATACGAGCGCAGCGGGGCTTCCTCGACTTTAAATTTTTCTTCCTCTACCTTCAATTTTTCTTCGACAGTAATTTTTTCCTCCACCAGTTGCTGGAGCTCAGACTCTTTCTTCTTTAGGTTCAAGGCCGCAACATCCCTTTCCGTTTGAGCCTACCTAATTTGATGATTAAGATCTTGATTCTTCTTGATCAGTCTCTCTTATTGCTGCGAAGACTTGGACATCTCCTGGGCTATAAAAAAGCCCTTTGAAAAAACCTATAGAGAAGACAGAGGAAAAGTCTCATAAGAGATGTTACTAAACATCAGAAAGGGAAGCGTGAAAAAATCCTACCTTGCTCAGCTCCACTAAAAACTCCTGAGACACAGTAGCAGGAGGTTGATTAGCCAGGTACTTTAGATCAGCTCGAGATGTTATGCACTTAGCCTTTGTCAAAGCGTGATCGATATCAAAAAGTACCATAGGCCCATCATCTTCAACTTGAGCTTGCTTTCCTTTATCCTTGCTCTCTACAGTAGACACCAACCTCTGTCTCTTAAGGTCAACCTTTGATAGCTGAGGGAGCCCAGTCTTCTTTCTCTTCCCCCAACTGCTTCAGTAAGCGAGACTAAGGGTGGAGTTGGAGGTAAAACAGTACTGAGAGGGACAATAGGAGAAATGACATGGGAAGTCCCTTTCTTGGTCGTTTTCCTTTTATCGGCAGCCTGGCCTGGCTCTAGTTTCCCTCGGTCAGCTTTCAACTTGGCCAGTGCCTCTCTGCTTAGTTTAGGGGCTATTTCCTTATCTACTGCTTCTGAAATACCAAGAATAGGGTAAGGGATTAGTCAACATCATAATCGAAAGAAGAATGTGCATAAATACCCCTTTCTAGGGTTAAGGCCTCACTTCCAGCTTCTGGACCAAGGAGGTGGATTGAAAGACTTTCTGACGAAACGAGCTGATATGCTTCAACACACTTGAGAACTTCTGTTTCCTCCAAAGAAAGGCCGAGCTTCTGTCTGGCTGAATTAAGAAGAAAAAGGTAAAAGTTAATAATTAAACAAGCTAGAGGGGAATGTGCAACCGATTACACAGGAAAAGTATTCAATACTCACACAAGGATGAGGGTACCCCCATTTTCTCTATATATGGGGAGTAGACTCATTTTCCCAGCTCTGGTACTCCCATCCAGAACCGCCGACGTAAAAGAATTGTCCTTCCATTCCTTTACTGTAGAGGTAATTTTCCCACTACGGGGGGGGATTGTGGCCTTTTACTGAAATACCACCACGCCTTGGTGTGTGGAACTTCTTTAATTGCAAAAAGGTTACAAAACGAAGACACACTCAGAGATCTCTTATCATCCGAAGTAGCTAGCCACAAAATGGCGCAGCTCACCAGAAGCCTATAGCCATTGGGGGCCAACTGCCCAGGGGCAAGGCCAAACCTAGAGAGGACTTGCATAATGATCTTATGGAAAGGAAGACGTAATCCAGCCTCCAGAGCATCCTACTAGATGCAAATTTCGTTAGAAAATCTATCATAAGCCCTCTCTTCAGAGTTAGAAACTCTAACATGAACAAAATCAGGAATTTGGAATCGCTTACGTATCACCTCCAGGGTATCAGAATCGAGGGTAGAAGAATGGGAAAGAGCAGAACAGTTGAACTTTGGCCTATGATATGGGGCAACAAATGATTGTCCAGAGATTTCTGTCATTTTGTTTCTAGAAGGGGGAGGACCCAGTATTGCTAAAACCATAGTGCCGCGACCCAAAAGGGGCACTTTCTCATCCGTATTCTCGCTAACTGTGGTATTTCGTTCTACATCAGACATGATTCTAGGACAGCAAATATGCAAGAAGGAGAAGGAATGTACTTAGGATGCGAGTGTGGATGCTCAAAGATTCTGGAAGGCAAAGTGCTGACGAATGTTTCCTAAAGAACCGTGGAGGGGTCTATGCATCCCCCAGAGGCATATAAATCGACAAACAATCTCCATCGTCTTCTCATTCCTTTGTGGATGGTTTATAAATGACCATGTGGTAAGAATGGATGTTTTACATTGTGCATTTAATGCTCACGAAAACCCAAAAGATGGCGGCGTGGCTCTCAAAGTGTTTTTACCAAAATAGCCTTACACATATACTGATAAAAACATGGGAGTAGCTGATAGGTTATGCTGAGCTTAGAGCTCGGCGCCACGGATATGACCTCAGGTCAGCCCTGAGGTCATGGATATGTTGACCTAATCACTGGGACCTCAACTGAAGAACTAACAATAATGGAAAGACCTCAGTTATCGGGCTGAGTACAACGAGCGCAAGTCCTTGTTCCTTAACCAATCTTTCTCGCCTATTCATTATTTGAAATAGGGGATCTGCGGGGCCAAAACGGAAGTGCGAGATATCGGCCTATAATTGCGAGAGCGTGCAGAATGGATAAGGAAACGTTGTAAAAGATTACAGAAGCCTTCCTAAAATAGAGGATGAGTATATATTGCTCAGGAAGACTACGATAACGGGTACGAACATTTTCTATTTCTTAACTCTCCTTGAATTCTCTTCCCCTTATTATTGAAACACAACAGACTTGAGCGTCGGGGGATATTTGGCAGATAACACGCCGGTGTCAAGATTGTTTGTGCAGGGCTCAAGAGCAAGAAGAAGAACCAGAAATTGCATCATCATATATGTATAAAAATATGTATGAAAAATATATGGAGATCACACTAAGATATTTTATATAATAAGTATAATAGATGTGTATGAAAAATATGTATAAAAATATGTATAAAAATGTGTGAAAAATATATGGTGCCTACACTATTTTATCTTGTATAATTGATTGTATAAAAATATGAAATGACAAAAAAGATATGACTGAGACAGAATTGTATGACTGCGACAAACTAAAAATATGTGCATACATCTTTTCCCATTTGGACCTAAAAGTAGTGAATAGTTTCCCGTCAGTCCTCACTCACCATTCCTATCACCGATTTTCCAATAAGAAGAAATGCTGCGTGTGTATGTTTGGCAAATTTACGCCTTCTCGCCGCGAGTCTGGTACCTCCAACGGGAAAACCACCCTCGTGATATCGACACGTGTACCTTCTATCTCAAATACATTCGGGATACCTTTTGTCCATGAAGTGGCGGGATAAGAGTGGCTGCTGGAAGTCTGGCTGCCCGTGTCCAAACGAGACTGGTTTGATGTTTTCTACTGCAGTTTTTCTTCAAAAATTATATGCGTACAGAATTGGTGGTGTGTATGCATGCACAGATTTGTGTGTGCATGACCCACCGGGATCCGCGTAGAAAATTTGGTTTCTAAGTTTTGTTTGAAATATGATTTTATGTTAGCCTGTAAAAAATTAGCTTAATCAGATAATGTATAAAATTTTCTTAATCGTTTGAATTTTTATTCTATAAAACTGTTTAAAATTGTGAATGAAAATTCAAACGATTAAGGAAATTTTATACATTATCCGATTAATTTGATTTTTTACAGGCTAAGATACACTACAAGAAAAAACATAATTGCCGACTAACCATTTGGTCGCCAAAAGTCCATTTTTTAGTCGCAAAATGGTATTGGCAACTAAAAAATATTGGTCGGCCCACTTGTCGGCAAAAGCCCGTCGGCAATACCTTTGCCGATCAAAAAAAATTTTTTTGTGGCCAAAATATTTTTGGTCGCAAAATTATTCAGTCGTGGAATATATATGATTCACGACCAAATTTTAGTCGCCAAATGTATATATATTCCGCGACCAATATTTTTGGTCGCCAAATGTATATGTTCCGCGACTAATTTGTTTGATCGCCAAATGTATATGTTCCGCGACCAATTTTTTGGTCGCCAACTATATATGATTCGCGACTAAACATTTGATCGCCATGTGTGTAAGATTCGCAACTAATTTTTTGGTCGCCAAATGTATATGATTCGCGACCAATTATTTAGTCGGGAAAAGTATATTTTAAAAACTAATTATTTCTTTCTTGGTGTTTTTAAGATTCGAACATGTGACCTTTGACTCAATACCCTTACAAGTTCACATGCGCCCAGCCTCCAACCACTACACTACACACTCATTTTATGTCAATGTTTTCATTATCTAATATATAACCTTTATTTGAAAAGTAAAAAATACAAAAATAAATTAGTTATTTTTTATTTTTTGTATGACTTTTTTCGTTTTTAATGATTTATTATTTATTTTTTTGATAGATGTGAAGTAAATACACATAAGCATGAGTTAAGTTAAGTTAATTTAAGAGAATGAATTAAGTCATTAAATGTAATTAAGTTTGGGTCGCATAGTTTAGTACTTAAGTTATGAATTAAGCCATTAAACTGGATCTCGATTTTTTTGACCAAATTTTGAAGATCTAAACCGTTGGATATGTTTAAAACGCATTTTTAAGTTCCTGTGCAAAGATTTTGAAAAAACTAGTACCCAGAAGAATCTGATCAGACAAAATTTTTATAAAACAATTTTACAATAACGTACTCTGATCAAGCCTTTTTGGGTACTATGTTTTTACCAAAACTTTGCACATGACCATAAAAACATATTTTGAACACATCTAATCATTTTGATTTTATAAAAAATGATTAGGTGGAATTGAAGTGGTGCATTATAGTACTGAAATTTCACGAGAGATATTAAATGTATTCCGATCGCGTGATTGTCGATATCGGATGATCATGATTTTTGGAGAAAATGATGGAATCGATATGATATTAAATAACAACGGTTAGATCGAATGTCCGAAAAAATGATTCTGTACTTACCTTTCAATTCTATATATCGAACTTACTTGTATATGAACTAAGGTACTATGTTGTAGTATAATATACGATAGTCATACAATAGCAACACAAGTATGACAATCCACACCGTTCACTTTGTTTGTGTCAATATTTTAATGATTCTCCTCAATTTTTTAGTCTATCGGATTTCGAAAGGTCTTTCATCGCAACACAATTACGACAAATATTCATCATTCATAACGAAAATTAGCTTTTGGATCCTATTTGTTAGTACTGTATGAATAATTCGAATCGTTAGATTATTTTAAAATAATATTTTGTACGACCTTAGAAAAAATAAGGCCAATTGGATATGCGTAATTGGTAGATCCAAAACTTCGAGTTTTGAAATCTATTGGATGTGTAGCTTGGATCAACGAGTTACACATATTTAATTGACCTTATTTTTTGCAAGGTCATACAAAACATTATTTTAAAATTATTTAACGGTTCAGATTATTCATACGGGACCAAAAAGTATGACACAAAAGTTATTTTTGTTATGAACAATGAAAATCATCATAATTTTGTTGCGATTAAGGAGCTTTCAAAATCCAATAGACTTATAAATTGGCGAGATTTATTAAAATATCGACGCAGAGGAAGTGAACGGTGTGGATCGTCATACTCATATTGAGATTGTGTGTCTAGCATACATTATAGGGCAACAAAATAACTTAGTTCATATACAAGTAAGTTCGATATATAGAGTTGAAAGGCAAGTGTCGACTCGTTTTACCGAATGTTCGATCTAAACCGTTACGATTTAATATTTTATCGATTCTATAACTCTTTCCAAATTCGATAATCATTCGATATCGGCAACCGCGTGATCAGAACACATTTAGTGTCTTTCGTGCAATTTTAGTACTACAATGCACCACTTCAATACCACCTAATCGTTTCTTACAAAATCAGGACCGTTAGATGTGTTTAAAACATATTTTTAAGGTCATGTTCAAAAAATCGGTAAAGAATAATATCCGTAAGGACTTGATCGCCTTCTGGGTATTATTATTTGACAAATATTTGCATAGGACCTTAAAACACATTTTAAATACATCTAGCGATTCCGATCATCAAATTTTGGTCTAAAAAGTAGATGTCCATTATTGCGAGTCGGTAGTCGTAGTACATGCTCGCAATAATAGACCTCCACTTTTCAGAGCAAATTGCAACAATCAGAACCATTAGATCATTTTAAAATAACGTTTTGTACAACCTTAGAAAAAATAAGGCCAATTGGATATGCGTAATTGGTAGATCCAAAACTCAGAGTTTTGAAATTTATTGGTTGTATAGCTTGGATCAACGAGATATACATATTCAATTGACCCAATTTTTTGCAAGATTATATAAAACGTTATTTTAAAATTATTTAACAGTTCAGATTATTCATACGGGACCAAAAAGTATGACCTAAAAGTCATTTTTGTTATGAATGGTGGAGCTTTCAAAATCCGATAGACTTATTAATTGGCGAGAGTTATTAAAACTTCAACACAGACAAAGTGAACGGTGGAGATCGTCATACTCGTGTTGAGATTGTGTATCTAGCATACATTATAGGATAACAAACTAACTTAGTTCACATACAAGTAAGTTCGATGTATAGAGTTGAAAGACAAGTGTCGATTCGTTTTACCGAATGTTCGATCTAAACCTTTGCGATTTAATATCTTATCGATTCTATAACTCTTTCCAAATTTAATGATCATCCGATATCGGCAACCGTGCAATCAGAACACATTTAGTGTCTTTCGTGCATTTTTAGTACTACAGTACACCACTTCAATTCCACCTAATCATTTCTTACAAAATCAGGACCGTTAGATGTGTTTAAAACACAT
This sequence comes from Monotropa hypopitys, assembly GCA_002855965.1. Taxonomy (NCBI): domain Eukaryota; kingdom Viridiplantae; phylum Streptophyta; class Magnoliopsida; order Ericales; family Ericaceae; genus Monotropa; species Monotropa hypopitys. The sequence goes on along the minus strand of NMUG010004231.1, from coordinate 6,630 downwards.
TTTTAAGGTCATGTGCAAAAAATCGGTAAAGAATAATACTCGTAAGGGCTTGATCGGAGTATGTTTTCGTATAGTAGTTTTACAAAAATCTACTCCGATCAAGCCCTTCTGGGTATTATTATTTGACAAATAATTGCATAGGACCTTAAAACACATTTTAAATGCATCTAATGGTTCCGATCATCAAAATTTGGTCTAAAAGGTAGAGGTCTATTATTGCGAGTCGGTAGTCGTAGCACATGCTCGCAATAATAGACCTCTACTTTTCAGAGCAAATTGCAACGATCAAAACTGTTAGATCATGGCTTCTCTCTCTACGCTCTCGTCCCCCTTTTCTGCTCCAGTTCTGGACACTGGGCAACCCAACGACTAGAGAGTTGGAGGTTCAGGTCCGCTCGAAAGTGGAGATCACTCTGGTAGCGCTGTCAAGAAGGCGAAGGTGGACCTCCCGGCTGCAGAGTGTTATCAATCGCAGGAAAATGTCCAAGAGACTAGCGAAGCTCACGGTATGGCGATCGACGAGACTACTGGTCAGCATCCTAGTTTGGTGGCTCCGGAGCTGTCGAGGAAATCGCCGACACAGGCCAGATCGTTTAGAGCAGCACTTATGTGTGAAGTGCGAGAAGAGATACCAAAAGGGAGCCTGGACCTTCTTTCGCAGAGTGATGTTGATATGCAGACAGATCAGCCAGAGTTAAAAGGGCCAAGCAAATCAAAACTGAAAATTGTTTTCTCACCTGAACACCTGAAGAAAACCAGATCAAACTGGAGTGACTGTTTAATCATTATGCTCCTGGGTCGAAACCTGGGGTTCACCAGTCTCATCGAAAAAGCGAAAAACATCTGGAATCTCGAGGGCCTGTTCTCAACAATGGATGTGAGTCATGGCTTCTACATCATCCGTTGTGAATCCAAGGCGGACTATAACAAAGTTTTTACTAGTGGTCCGTGGATAATTAACAGCCATTATCTAACGGTCCAACGTTGGAAAGTGGACTTCCGGGAAGATAAGGCGAAGGCCATAAGAACAGCAGTCTGGCCGAGAATCAATTGTTTACCGGCCGAGTACTATGACGAAGAAACCCTTTTACAGATCGCGTGTGTCATTGGAAAACCCCTGAAGATGGATGGGAGAACAACAGATTCAATCCGCGGAAGCTATGCGCGGATGTGCATCGAATTAGACTTAAACAAACCTCTTGAACCTTCTATTGAAATTGGTGATTTTGAAAACTCGATTGAATATGAACATTTACATATTATTTGTTTTGCGTGTGGCAGAGTAGGTCATCGAAAGGAGTACTGTTCTAACACCAGCATCATCATGTTGGAGAAAGACCAAGGTTCTTCATTAAATGCGAGGGAAAACAACGGTCAGGATAAAGTTGTGGATATCCATGGTCAGTGCCATGAACACGAACAACCTAAAGAGGAGTACGACGACTGGATGGGGGTGCGCAACCGCCGCCGGAACTACAACGGTAACTTTGACAGCAGGAAATCGGAGAAGAAGGTTGACTCTGGACCTATGGCCAACATGCCCAAAAATCTTGGTCCGTCTAACCTGAGGAGGAGCCAGGCCCCTTTGCACAATTGTCATTCTTCCTATGGGTCCCCAGGGGTTAATACCTCTTCTTCGGCCCAGATCACAGGGAGACCTGCCCATAAAGGGATTATTATCCAGGGGGACTTGGGCAAATCCGCCACGCATAGTCTGTCTGGCCCACATTAAATTAGGCCCATAATTAACCAAACGGGTAAAGATGCTTTATGTGCGGTTGATAACAATACGGGAGCTCAGAAAAATCCTGAAACTCTACAAATCGAGAACTCTCTCAACCCTAAAGCGGCTGAGTCTGCGAAGGATATCTTCTTCGATCCCCCCCGGTGAAATCTCTTCCTAACCTCCCTCACTTTGAGGATGTTTCACCCAACAGTCTCAACGTGGATAGTAGGCGAGACTTCGAAGGAGTCCATGGATATCGACTCCGGAGCAGAAGTCGTTCACCTCGCACAAGCGGTTTGGTGGACGGAAGCAGCGGAGCTGAAGGTAAAAAGGAATGCCTCAAACCTGGAAGGGGTCCCCCTTACAAGGATCTCTGTGAATGAGGTAATCTCGCACCGTCAGAGTCTCCTCAGGGTTAACCAAGTGTTGGGTCTGCCATCAGGGATCGATCTTGATAAGGATTTTTCTATGCCTAGTCTTGATTTTCTGATTTGGAATTGTCGTGGTGCTGGGAACGAGCATTTTCGAGCCCACTTTAAGGATCTAGTCTCCAACTACAAGCCTCAGGTAGTAGTGCTAATGGAAACAAAAATTCGTATGGAACAGATGGGGTTGTTCTTTAAAAGGGAGGGCTTCCTCGCCTCGATCTTTGTTGACCTGGTTGGGAGAGCAGGGAGCATTTGGATCATTTGGGACCCCCATTTCATAACGCTAAACCCCATCAGAATCTCTAACCAAGTCATCCATGTTTTGGTGAAGAGGGACAACTTTGATGACTGGGTTTTCTCGGCTGTGTACGGTTCCCCAAATCCTAACCAACGGAGCTCCCTCTGGACTGATGTGAGAGACTGCAAGGAGAAGGACAACGCAAGCTGGCTAGTCGCTGGAGATTTCAATGAGACTGCCAAAAAAGAAGCACAGTATATGCAGTCTTTCCGATTTGGGTTACTCCGGATCCAAGTTTACTTGGACAAATTGCATACAAGGTTTGGCCAGGGTTAAAAAACGACTGGATCGTGCCCTTGCTAACAACTCTTGGCGCACGGTCTATCCGGAAGGTATAGTCCTCGTCCTTCCACGCCTTTATTCAGATCATGCACTGCTTCTTGTTAAAACTATGAGGCCTACTAGGCATTTCCCTTCCACTAGATTATTCCGCTTTGAGGATGCTTGGCTATCAAATGCTGAATTCCCAGTTTTGGTTAAAATAGCTGGAAGGGCAATAACTTCCTCGACTGTTGTGAAAATTTTAAGTCTAGAGCCACGATTTGGAACCGTGAGGTCTTTGGCAACATTTTCGCTAGAAAACGTTGGCTCAGAGCTCGAATTGGTGGTTTACAAAAGGCCCAAGACTCTAACTCCTCCTACGGCCTAATGCTCCTTGAATAAACACTTACTGAGGAGTTAAACACTATCCTTAGACAGGAGGAAACTCTCTGGCATCAAAAATCCCGTATATCCTGGCTGAGAGCTGGAGATAACAACACTAAGTTCTTTCTCATCTCCACCCTCATTCGCAGACGTAACAACCGCATCGTTAGGATTAAGGATTCCAGTAACATTTGGGGGAAAACCCCGAGGAGGTTTCTTCTTTGGTGTATTCTTACTTTTTCAATCTCTTTAATAGAAACCTTCCTAAGATTAAGAAGGGAACTGAAGGCAGGCCACCTGTGCCTTTATCAAATGCGGAGGCCCTAGGGATGGATAGAGAGGTGAACAAATTGGAGGTTTGGGACACGCTTAGGTCTTTCCCCCCTTTGAAAGCCCCTAGCCCCGATGGACTTCATGCCCTTTTCTTCCAAAAGCACTGGGATACTGTAGGAGATGATTTCAGTAAAACAATTATTAACTGCTTTTCCCTCTCTAACTTCCCTGAGCAGATTAATAAGACCCTTGTGGCCCTCATCCCGAAAGTGGATTTCCCGGAAAAAATGGGAGGTTTTAGACCCATTAGCTTATGTAATGTTGTCTATAAGACGTTAACAAAAATTATTGTTAATCGCCTTCAACCACTTATGATCAAAATTGTGGGTCCTTACCAAAGTAGTTTCATCCGGGGTAGGAGCCCAGCAGATAACTCGATTATCACTCAGGAAATGCTCCATTCCCTTAGATTGAAAAAAGGGAGGAAAGGGGGATTGGTCTTTAAAATCGACCTTGAAAAAGCCTATGACACTTTATCATGGGAGTTCTTACACGAGACTCTTCAGTACTTCAACTTTAGCTCTCACTTGACCCTCCTAATTATGAAATGTATTACCTCGTCCTCCCTGGCTATTCTTTGGAATGAAAGACCCCTGGAGGAGTTTAAACCCTCTTCGGTGCTGAGATAAGGGGACCCACTTTCCCCCTACATTTTTGTGCTCTGCATGGAAAGACTTTCCAACCTAATCTTGGAGAATTTCTCGCATAAAAAGTGGAAGGGCATCTCCTTGGCTAAGTTAAGGAGACCCCTGACCCACCTTTTCTTCGCAGATGATCTCATTTTATTTGGAGAAGCTACCCCGTCAAATTTCAAAATCATGATGCGTACGCTTGATGACTTCAGTTGCAGGTCAGGGCTTAAAATCAATAAAGCAAAGTCAAAACTTTTTGTTTTTGATAATGTGCCTCGGATGAAGGCTAGACAACTTAGTTCCTTAGTCGGGATTAGTCTAACTACCAACCTGGGGAAATACCTGGACATCCCTCTTCTCCATGCGAGGGTATCTATCAATACCTTCAATGAGGTTATTGAAAAGGTTCAAAGGAGGCTAAGCTCATGGGCTAAAAACTCCCTTAATTTAGCGGGCCGTGCCACTTTGATCAAGCATGTATCCTCTGCGATCCCCATATACACTATGCAAACTTTGTCCCTTCCAATTTCTACTTGCAAGAATATTGACAAATACAATAGAAACTTCCTTTGGGGGGATTCCGCTGAAAAGCGTAAAATCCACCTCGTGAATTGGGACATTGTTTGTAATACTAAGGAAGAGGGAGGCCTTGGAATTAAGAAAACGAAATCCATGAATGCTAGCTTAGTGGCAAAACTCGCGTGGGCAGTGTATACTAACAGTAATAACTTGTGGGTGAATATTCTAAAAAACAAATACCTAAAGGATGGTATTCGGTCCAACTGGGGAAGGAAAAAATACTCCTCCCATGTTTGGAGAAGCATTGCTAAATACATGGAACACATCAGAAAACATACCAAATGGAAGATTGGTAATGGCGAATGGGTTAACCTTTGGAGAGACTGGTGGGTTGGAGATGGGCCACTAGCCATTACCTACCCGGGGGACCACACCTCTCAAGAAACCAAAGTCACATCCATAATTTCGAATGGTCAATGGAACACGAGCACCCTCCCCCCCTTCGTTGATTCCAGCACTAAAGAACAAATTCATGGAATTAGTATAAATCAACACAGAGGGGAAGACATTCCCATTTGGACCTTAGCGGGAGATGGGAAGTTCCACCCCCGAAGCTTTAATGATATCACGGGAGAAGCGGGGAGGGAAAATAATTGGAAATGGTTATGGAAGTTAAAACTCCCCCAAAAAATCAAAATGTTCCTTTGGCTTTCCTTACACAACAAAATTCCAACAAACTATCTCAGAGTGAACAAGAATATGACCAATGATAGTAGGAGGACTTGCAGCATATATTTTTTGACTGCCCTCATTCCACCCAGGTTTGGGATTTTTTTCTTAGTACTATGGGATCCTCTCCCTATAATGGAAACAGAAATTTCATTTGGTTTTTGGAGAAAATTAAAAAGCATAGCATTTCGAGAAAGGGCTGCTTAGATATCTTTCACACAAATATTATTACCAATTTCTGGCAACTTTGGCTGAGTAGAAACAATAAAGTTTTTAAAAATGTTGAGCCTAACCACTCTTGTGTGGCTAACTCTAGTGTAGCCCTAGCCCGAGATGTGTTTGCTGCCTTCAATTCTGTGGAGGAACCCATTTTACCATCCAACGTTTTAGCTAACTGGTCCCCCCAATACAGGTTTGAAACTCAACGTGGATGGGAGTTGGAATGCGGGTAAGAAGAAAGCAGTTTGTGAAGGCCTTTTTCGGCACAGCAGTGGTGAATGGATTTTGGGATTCTACGGGAAACTAGACTGGGAATCAAGCTTAGCAGCGGAGCTTTGGGCAGTGTACAAGGGAGTGACGGTGGCTTACGAGAAGAATATGCAAAATATTGAGATTGAGTCCGATAGTGTGCAGGCGGTAGAAAAGCTGACTTCAGAGGGGGACAAGAACGATCCAAATCGTTATGTGATCATGGAAACCAAAATTCTAATGCGTCGTTTCGGAGCTACGATTAAACACATCGATAGAGCTGCAAATGAATGTGCGGACCACCTGGCGAGAATTGGTGCAGAAGGGAATGAGAGCATGTTGCTTCTGGATGAGATGTCGATCTCGGTGCGAGAATTCTGGATTAGGGACCAGCTGAAAATCCATGAAATTCTCGATTAGTAGTCTTTCGGTTTCATGGGATTACAACCCAAGTTTTTGGACAGGATATGTAATATTCTACCTTGCTTTCGTAGACTTTGCTACTCTATGTTTGGCTGTAATTTTGGGCCATGGTTTGTGTCGACGGTGATTTCTTACACTGTCGTTGAATGCTTCAATGAACTGGATTTTTGACCTTCTTCCTCAATAAACCTCTCACTAATAGTCAACCTGTCACCAACTTGCTGCACTCAAAGAAAAATCGTTAGAAGACCCCCCGCCTCTACGGCTTAGAAGGCCCTCCGATGATTAAGTTAGTCCCAAATGGAGCAACGAAATCCTTATCGAAAAAGAAAGAAAAGCACAAGAGAATCAGTTAGACCGTACCTTTCACTGGTGGGAAAAATTCCTTTTTGTATCTCTGCTCTCCTCATTAATGATGACCTTCCAACT
>NMUG010004230.1:0-14037 GCA_002855965.1 Monotropa hypopitys | reverse complement strand
TTTTTATCAAACAATTAAAGCATAGAATTAAATATCCATTTAAATTTATTTAATCATAATTCTAATTAATCACAAGAATAATATGACAATGATATTAAATAGATCAATTAAAAATTGTTTCAATAATTATAATGAATTGAATGATCAATAAATAATATTTTGACTTTCTATGGCATATGACATTCAATCACATGAAATGATGAGATTATTTCACATAAATTCCACAATTCTTGCATAATTAATTTTAATTAATTATTTAGAAGATATTCACTATAAAGAACAACATCATCAAAGCTATTTAGGGCTAACAACGGTCACTAACTCTAGATCATGAGTAGGATAATTTCTTTCGTAATTCTTCAATTGTCTAGATGCATAAGCAATTACCCTACCCCTTTGCATCAAAATGCAACTCAAATCTGTCATGACTCGGATTTTGGAAATACCGTAAATTCAATTCTTCGATTTTAAAATCCATTTTGGGAAATCCTAAATCAATTTTATGTCTCCACATCTCGAGTTTTGACTTCCAATAGAGTCAAATGATGTTTTAAGTTGAAGTTCTTTTGAATCCCAAGAGTTTTAAATTACTTCGGGTTATCGCGGGTTGGCCCGGGAAATAACGGGCTTGAGAACAAATTCTAGTGCATGTGCACCGGTTGAGCACAACCTGTGCACCGGTGCACATGGTCTCTATTGGGAATGCACACTTGGGTTGCACCGGTTACATGGTTTGGTTGCACCAGTGCAGGCAGTCTCTATGGTTTCATGATTAGCTGTCTAAGCCCTTGTGCACCGGTTAGAGCAAAAAGTTGCACCAGTGCACTTAGCCCCAAGTCTTGTTTTAGTGAGATCAAGGTTTGGATTTGGTTAGAGCTATTATTTTTGTGTCACGAGATGTCCTAAGTTATAAGAACTCATTCGAACAAGTCTGGGTGTGGTATGGGTCTTCGATATAAAGTTCGTATCATTTCGGAGTCTTCGGGCAATGCTATAATTGCATTGTAGGCCCATTTCTACCTAGACCCATTTTGTAAATAAAACGTCTTTCTTCATGAGAGTCGTATATAATTGAATTATAAAAACAATGCAATTTGAATCAACTTAATCGGAGTTTGTATGAAGAAGTTATGGCCGATTCTTTGGGCAAACTTGTGAAGGTTGGGCAGAGCATGTTTGCACCGGTGCAACATTTTTCTGAACCGGTTCAACGGTTTCCTGAGCCAATGTTTGAGAGGGTTTTAAGTGTGAGACCCCATCCCAAATAAATAGGTTTTTTCATAATTAAATAAATCATTAGAAATATTTTCGGATTATGTTTAGTATTTAAACTATTTGGGTTTTGTGTTGGAGTAATTGGACCCATAGAACTAAAAGAAAGTGAGCTAGGAAGCCCAAGTGAAGAAGCCCAGCCGCTCGGAGTAGGCCGGACCAATCTACTCCGGATTAGCCCAGCCCAGCCCGCCGTCCAACCGACCGCCCCGCTCCGGACCCGGATGCCAGCTGCGCGGCAGCGGATCTGCTGAGCTGTAGGGTCACGTCCCATCCAGACTGACCCGTCGTCTGACTCGAATGGGACAACTCGTCGCAGGTTTAGACTGTCCTGGCAGAGGGCTCAAACCTGACCCTAATGGGACAGCTCCCTGACCTCTTCGGCATAATTAAGGTTTGATCAAATCAAAGCATTAAATGCTCTCAACTACCCACCCCAGCCCTCCGAACCCCTATATAAGCAACCCTTATGGAGCATTCATTTGCCACCCAACTCCATCTTGCATTCAAAGCTCTACAGAGAGAGAGAGCCATTTGTCCCGAAGTTCTGGTGCTCGGCCAACTCTTAGCCGAACACTTAGAACACTTTCCAAGTGCAAGAATCCTCCGGACCAACTGTTATCTAGAGTTTCCATTCAGCCTTAGCTCGGCCAACCGTCCGGCAGAGCAGTAGAACCCCTGTCCGGACCAGTTTCCCCGAAGTGCTCAGCTCGGCAAAAGCTTGCTAGGGCAGCCCCTGTGAACTCAGGTAAGCTCTTAACGCTTCGGCCATGTTTCTTTATATTTTGTCCCTGCCTTTGTTCGACAAGTCTATCAAATGACTTGGCCGCACTAAAGCTTGCTCGGCAACCCTTTCTTGGCTTAACTGAAGCAATCCAGAACCCTTGTCCTTCAGCTCGGCAGCTCAGTACTTGGCCAGCCAGTCCAGGCAAACCTTTATTTAACCTTCGGCTGAACTCGCTTCAACTCGGCAAGCATGTTGGACCACCTCAAAACACCTGTGACTTTCCCTTACCATTTGCGGACCTCCCACTTGCCAGAGCACTTCTGCTCGGCAAAGGGACAGTCCGCCTCTAAGTGTCTTTAACTATTTGAGCTCGGCTGAGTAGCTAGTAGCTCGGGCAATCATCCCTGAGGTTTTACAAACATCTTATAGTCCTTTTCGACCAATTGTTGTGCCCGAAGCACTAATTCCTGTTCCGTCGTAGTCCACCAGTGCCATTCGTTGGCAGCTCGGCATATCCTTTGCTCGGCAGAGCTTAGCTCGGGAGAGTCTCTGTTCGGCTTAAGGGCCCTTCGGTCCAGAAGACTCCAGAGCCTATAAATATATTCTTGATCAGTACCAACCGGCCACTGTCCTCTAGACAGAAGGCCTTCGGTCACTTACGATTTCCAGAGCTCGGTCAGTCGACCAAAGCAGTCTGTTTTACTCTAGGCCGACAGCTCAGCCCAGACCAATTTAGTTTAGCTCGGCAGTAGGCCTTAGTAGTTCGATATGAGGCTTAGTCTTGTTTATTATGTTTTATGGTAGATTTGTGGTGTTAGTCCGAAAGAAATCAACCCAAGAAAAAAGGTGAATCTTTACATGCCTTACTCGTACTTTTCCTCACTTGCTCACTCATTTTATTAAATATTGTTACGGCTATTGAGCCCGGAAAATCTACTATGTTATCACTCTTGCAAATTGAAAGAGAAGAGCTCGTGACAAACCTTTTTACATGGATAAACAAAACTTGAAAATGTTTTATGTGATTCTCGGCATGGACATGACATGGCCATGGAATACGGTCAAAAATGGATAAGAGCCCGAATGCTGGGGGCAGGGTCAGATACCATGCATACAGGGACAGGCTATAAGGTGGGACCAAACCAGATGGTCATCGGATGATATCATACCGCTTTGCAAATTTATGGGGTAGGTCCCCTTGTTTCTGATACCGTGGAGGCTGTAATTGGTTGGCTCGGTAGAGTGGTTGACAGTCATACAATTCGGGTAGAATACCCAAAGCAATCAATATACATTTGTTGCAGGATCATGTATGGAAGATGGCGAAAATCTGATATGACCAGAATGGGTCGATGATACTACTCTTGAGGCTATTGAGCCACTCATACTATGAATATTTGGAATGATTTTACTTGTAGGAAATGACTTGTTTGTCTATGAAACTAGTAATTTGGGCATGTACTGAATTCACTATAGTTTTATAGCTTATGCGTTTTTCTAAAACTCTTTTTAGGTTTTGAGGAGCAGGAATAGGAGCTCTTGGGGTTTTTATATCTCAGTCTTTGTTTATATCTTGTACCAACCCATGGGGCTTATTTTGTATCCATGTTCCAAATTAATGAACTGATGTGGGTTTCTATCTTAAGCAATGCACTCTCTGGGTTATTTCACGCTTTCCGCTATTTTTCAAATCTAAAATTGTCCGATGAATTCCTAAACTCATTAAATAGGGTCTTTAGCGAGCTTGCTCATTGACCGGTCATGGCTCATGTGAGATTGGGTCATGACATTAAGGGTATTTTGGTCCTTTCATGTGGGGGAAGTATATATACAACCCTTAGGTCATTTTTTTATTTTCTCTAGATTATTTGAGGGTTTGAGAGCCTCCCTTCTCTCTCTACCTCCATGGCTCCTCTTCTCCACCTTCTCTCTTCTCTCCCTCTCATTCCATGAAAATTTTTAAGAGATCATCTTCATTAACGATGTTCCAATAGCCGAGCTCTTCACGTCTATGGTGGTTTCATTGGTAAGTGTTCACAAGCCTCACCTAGGGTTCAAGGTTCTTCAAGCTTGAGGTAGGAAATCTCTATGTCTAACATGGGTACTCTTGTGCTTCTCTCTTTATCACGCCCCGGATTTTCAAACCATTTTTTTAAATAGAATTTAAAACATGTTAAATAATAAATAAGGGGATACAACTACTTGCCATCCAGATACATTTAGTTGAGATTACCATTACATCACAAATAGTGTAAGAAAATAGATACAATAAAAGTAAAAGAGCAGAAGAAATAAAGTACAACATGTGGCTACAACTGAAGTACTAAAACTGAGTACAACGCAAAGGAAAATACAACTGAAAACACTATAACTGAAATATGATGTACAAAAGACAACTTAAATTGACATAGCCGAGTCTAAGAAAATCCAGTAGCTGACTCGAACTCCAAATCACCAAGTCCTCATAGCCCTGCAGAACAGAACTAGAAAAAGAAAAAGAAGGAGGGTCTGAGCGAACCATAGCTCAGTTAGAAAACCCCTAACTACTACCAAGCATGCACATACGGTGCGTGCCTACATGTCCACAAGTAAACGTACAAGAACAATAAGGAACCCAAAGTGCACGTGATGTGAACCTAACTCAAGCAATCGTGACATAGGCGTGTGACCAACAAGACAAGTGTACACCAAGTTCTCAAGATCAAGCGAGTGCAAACGTAAGGCATCCTAGGTCCATCCAATACAAAACTCTAAGACAATCCAACTACACTCTTTAATAGAGTAAGGCAACCCTAAGATCTACCAAGAATCCAAGCGAAGGTACTACCAAGATATCCATTACTAATTTCCCTCATGAACTCCACTAACTATCGTTATCATTAAGTATTGGATTCATAAGCAACTTTGGATATTTGAGGTGTTTTTTTCTTACCTTTCTATCTTTCCGTTCGTTTACTTCACAATAGGAATAAATCCAAGAATCCCCTCATAAGTCCATTCTTGATTTATCCTTTCATCCTCGTTACATGTTGCCAATCGTTCCATAACTTCATACTAAGACTAAATCTAAGAATCCCCTCATAAGTCCATTCTTGATTTATCCTTCCACTTTCTTTTATCGTACTTGAAAATCGTTTCATATTTGATTGGGTCCGGCATAGTGGATTGTCAGCACACTATCCTTTCCGTCCGTCGTTTCCCAACTCGTTGGGAGGGCCAAGAGACCCCCATTGTGCATAATGTCATGGATGGAGCGACCATCCAGAGAATCCTGTCATAAGTCCATTCCCGCATAAATATTCTGGAGTTCCCCAAATAGTTGGGAGGTCCCCTACTACCCTTTGATTCTACGTCGTTAGGTGATTCCATTTCACTTCCTAGCCAATGCTAGCCAATTTGGATTTCGTATTCTTTATTAGCCGAAGCTATTACCGTATGATTCATGTTTCCCCTAGCCAAGCTAGTCCATCACATCCCACTTCCTTAGACCATTCATGAGTGATAGATTTTAGATTAAGTACGAGTAGCCCTCGTGGGGCATATCCTTCGCATTTAACGATCATTGGCATATTGAACGACTTACTAGATTTCTTCAATCACTAGCTCAACCTTGGACAACTCAAGGAAGACAAAGAACATGACAAATCAACATCGATCAAATGCCCAAGACCGACACTCTATCGTAATGGGGCTAAGGAAGGCCCAAGTTCACCAAAATACTCAAAGAATCCAACCAAACCCAATTCGACTCCAATGCCCCTTATAGGGATTTCGTCGAACACTTGATGTCCGATACAATCCATAGGGCCTAAAACAACATTCAAGACCCAATTCAACAAATCTCATGTACATGGGAGTCTCACACTAACTCTATGCTGATACCCAAATTTGACCTAACTCTCAGAGATCAACAAATCAATCAAACCAGACTCAGAATACATCAGAACATGATTCCGGAATGTTAGGACTTCTCGCAAACAGCACAGACTTTGACTAGTAATGATGCTCCAATCAGCAAACATCGATAAATTGTTGAGGAAGATTTACCCGAAGATAGAATTTTAATCCAACATGCGGTTCAGGACAAACAGTAATCGGACGGCCGACAAAGCTCCTCTCTACATGCTTTATGCTCCAGAATCAATAGAATTTCACACGAACATCCAAAATCATGTTTAGGAATGGAAAGTCGACAGCATTTCCGTTACTGAGAAGCCTATGTAAAAACTAAATCCATCTGATCAAAATTCGGAATTCAGTCGAGCATAAATGCCAAATTTTTTATTCTTCACTGTGACAATGAGTCGGCATCATAAATTGGCAAATGCAATTTCTACGGACATCATTTACAAAGATAGACATTTCCTGCTGATTACATTCGACGGACAAAGAACGGTTCAAGGCGTTCACCTAAAGCCTCCACCTCCGTTTAAAGTAAAAGGGCCGGTTTCCAAAGTCTTTCCAAAAAATATCCGAATTGACTCCGATATATTTTCTAAATTTATGACTCGACTCAAGCATCGCAGATATCTACTTCAAATTTTCAGAGATCGAGTCGAGCACAGGGCCGAGCAAGCGCAAACCAAACTTCCGGATCAATTTCAGGACCCGAGAATACTTTTGGAATTCATTTATATTTTCATTAATTTTAATTTATTTTCATTTTTAGTTTTGATCCGAAAATATGATGTATCTCCCACCAAAGGCCAAGCCAAGACATCAAATCACACTTTCCCACGTACTAGCCATTTTAAAATCAAAATCTCAGCATGCCGCATCTATAGATGCGACATGGTTTGACCTATAAAAGCCCTTCTCTACCTCTTGGGAGAGGACCCTTGATTATTCAATATCCAATACTAACTCCAGAGCAAAATCCCTGTGGGCAGAACTCTAGTTCAACCATACAAATCCTTCCAAAAATCATCCAAAACCACCTCAAATCAAATTTTCTCAAGCCTTTCAAGCCTTCAACCAAACTCAAAGTTCATATAAGAACACATTCCTCAAGCCAAATCCCAGCCACCAAAAATCTTAGCCAACAAGTTCAAACCACAAAAACTTCCAACCTATCTACCAAAAATCCCGAAAATCAACCAAGCCTAGTCGAAGCTCTGTCGGTTTTTCTATAGAATCCATTTTCTTTCTTGACTTATTTCTTTGAGCATTTTCTCGATAGAACGTTCTAAGTTATAGTTTAGTATTAGTATTGGTTTCAATCCGGATACTATACTTCATTATAATTTACAGAACTTACCATTAGAAATTTTGCTTCCAAAGTGTAAATAGCCAAGGTAAATAAAGAAAATAATTTTGCATCTTTATCTGATTTAATTTCTTCTTTTCTTCTTCTTTTCTCCGCTGCAATGTAAATATCAAAGCGATGAAAAATGATTTCATAATATATCTCGGTAAAATCGGCACATGTATGGCTATACCTATTATGATGCCGTCGGCGAGAAAATTATGAAAACGTTTTCTTGTCTATCTAATATGTAATCACCTAAATAAAGAAGATGACCATTTATGTCATTAGTCTCATTAGAATTTGACACATGCAAGGCTACGTCTGCTCCGATGTCACGTACGAGAAGAACATAAATACGTCTTCATCCCCCAAAATACAAAAAACATGATGTTGGCTCACTTGCCCCCTTTCTTTTTTATTCAAAGAATAATCCTTCAAGATCTTATTAGATGATATCTCGGCCTCGCGTATGGCTATGCCTACCGGCTATTCAGTCAAATAATCAGAGATCTTGGAACATTTATTTCTTTGAATAAGTTAGAAATTAAACTTGCAAAAATCGGCTTATGAATCTTTGGCTTGCGTTCACAATACGCCGTTATAGCCAATTTTTTATTTCTTCAAATTTGCAAGGACAAATAAAAATTCATTTTCTTCATTTTATTCATTTCTATTTTCATTTTTAAATCCGACCTTGTCGGTATATTGTATATATGTTATCCAGTTCGGAAATATTCCAACACAACTTATATATAATATTTTATCTTTTTATATACATATGTCCATATATAAGTCTATATATTTATACATATTCTCCTTCTTACTCTTGACATTTTATTTTAATTACCCAAATACACCCTCAAAACATAAAAGAAAGAAATCTCTCGATTCGTGTTTTTCAGCGAAAATTTGCAGTAGCTGACCAATTAGGATCAAAAGAACGTCTTGTGAATCGGGTCACACCGGGTTGCTTGACGTCTTTTGGAGATTTCCCAAAATTCAAGAATATAAATCTCATCTCAAAATACAAAGAAATCGTTAATCCCAAAATCCAGTTCCTTGATTCATATCGTTCAGCAAAGGCTTGCAGTAGCTGATCGATTTGGATTGAAAGAATATCTTGTGAATCGGGTCATACCGGGTCATTCGATATTCTTTGGAATTTTTACAAATAAGAATAATATCTTTTGTCTCATAAATTAAATCTCTTTAAATCCAAAATCTAATTCCTTGATTCGTATCGTTCAGCGAAATCTTGCAATAGCTGACCGATTTGGATCAGAAGGAGACTTCATGTCCGGGGCATGTCCCGAGTTATAAATTCAAAAGAAGTCCATCTATCTCCAGTATCACTAAAGAATTTTCCTTGTGTACTTATCTGAGGTTAGTGTTGCTGTACAGATAATAACACAGCTCACTCGGATCGTCTACAAAATCCACAAAGGAGAATCACTATTTCTGGCCCAAACAATGTCAAGGAAACAATACTGCGCATACTGTGATAACAAGCCTGAAACTATCTTCTGGGCCGAACTTGAGGCACTTCAGAAAGAAAATCGGGATCTCATAATTACAAACCAAGTTCTACTCAGCCAACTAAGCCAATTGCAGCCTTCCCTGTCACAATCATCTTTTGGGACCAAAGAAAATTTTCCCCGATCAAACACTGGGGCAGCCCCCTCATCTTCCAATCTGTTTCAAACTTCTCCCTTTCAAACCTATGATGGGTCGTCTCATTCACGCCATCATTTTCAAAAGCCCACAAAAACTAGTCCATATGAGTCATATCCATATCACCCATTTCCTCCAATTCCAAATCAGCATCTAACACCACGAAAGGTCCTTCCCAAAAATCTATCAAGCAATCCAGAGTCAAATATATGGAGGAAAATAAATTTTACTCCACTATCCATTTCCATGACGGAAGTATATCAGCGTCTCCTATCATCCGGGTATCTAACCCACATTCCATCACATCAGTTACCTGACCCCCTTCCTCAAAACTTTCGAGGCGATCTGCAATGCGCCTACCACTCTAATCAATTGGGCCATGAAATGGAGAAATGTCGGAGTTTAAAGCATAAGGTGCAAGACCTTATTGATGTCGGAGCAATAAACTTGGAGGACACAAAACCATCTTCCAATACATACTACAATCAACCCTTCCAAAATCCGGCACCCCAGAGTTCATTTCTCAGAAATACTCTACCACATACACAAAGAAATCCAAATGACCATAATTTTACTCCATTATCCATAACGATATCAGAAGCATTACAAAGCCTAGTGGTCTCGATGTAACACTCCCAAAATTTGAAGTATAATTTTTTTTAGAAGTGCTAAATGGGTAAGAGTATCCAACAAAAAGGGTAAAGCACTACCAATTATGCTATGCTACCCATCACTATAATTATTACAACATGCGCCTGCGCTGCTGTGATACAAATAAAAGAGGCAAATAGGGTTTTATAACACAACCCTGTACAACAATGCCCCAACTAAAAGAAAAGGGCCAAAATAGGATTTTATAAATTAATTTTGTACAAGGTGGCCAACAGAAAAGAAAAGAAGAGTTGTACAGTAAAAGAAAGCAACATACGGCCTATAGTCCAGCCTAGCCTCAACTCCTGTGAAGGATTCCGCGGCTCCAAGTCAAAGGGTGAGTCCTACGAAAGTAGAGGGTCAGGCACCACCGCCTGGTAGAGATAATCTATCTTCTAATGTCTATAATATTGGGGTGCAAGTGTGTGACAATGCAAGAAATATAAATGATGCAATACAATGGATCTCATTATATTTAAAAACATTTCCTTTTCTTTCAAAGTTCCACATTTGACTCATCGTAGAGAAAAGTAATAAACCGCTATGTCTAACCAAGACTCGGGAGAAAAGAGTACTCGTAACTGATCTTTTCCAAAAGAAACTGCCTAGACAAGGCCAACAGGGAATTGTGTCAAGTGTCGACTCACACTAAGTAAAAGACTCATTTTCCGTCATCAAAACGTTTTCCAATTCCTATTTGTTTCCAAGATTCACTTGTTATTTCCATTCCGCACCTTATAGAACAATAAGGGCAATATCAATTAATAAGTAGAGTTTTGGCTAATTCCGAGATAGTTGGGGATCAGCCAACTAATCGTAAGGTTCCTAGTGATTCCCTGGCACACCGAGATGGACCGGTCATACTCCCATTGTGCAATGTCATGAGTGCTCACAGTAGCCACTCAAGGTACCAAAATCCAGCTACCCGAATATAATAGCCAACTCAAACTGTTCCTCGTATAGAGTAGATTGTGTCACATTTCATTTAATTTACTTATTCCATGCGACCTAGGGCAAACCACCTCCTAGTCGACGTGTCATCCCAAAAATGTGACTTTCCTTCCATTATTTCCGAAGCATTTCTGTCCGTTCACAAAACGTTCGAATCGTTCACAAAATCGTTCTTTCGTTCGATTAATTACAAAAACGCGTTAAGACTACGTTTTAACCCACAAACCACCCAAGAGTGTCCAAACCAGTCAAGCTCTCCAATTCGATTTCATAAAAATGACGACGACACACTTTTTATAAAAATTGGGGTTTTTCGCAATCACTTTAGGAATCGAATGACCAACAATCTAGGGAGTACGTAGAGACCCTAGACAATACCCACAACTAATCGATTGACGCGAATGACAACTCAAAAACGTGATTTATTACAAGTGTTCAATACGATGCATTTTAAATATATTCGTGAGGGAGAAAATAGAAGGTCAATAGAACAAACGAGAAGGATAGAGAAACTCTACCTTAGTTAAAGCTAGCCGGAGAAGCCCACTAGAAAAGTTCGACGGCAACCTACAAAATCCAAAGAACCGAACCAACAGGAATAAGCAACAACACGGCAGAAACCCATCCTTATACCTCCTACAGACATAAATCATCAATTGACTCAACGACAATTAAATAGGGAATGAGATATACCTACCGATGCGACCACTAGTGGTGGTCAAGGCTCTGACAGTCGCGCATCACTGATTATTGCCGCTCATTTGGGCTGGCACCTACAGAACCCAACACATAGTCACTATCGACGATAACCAATTCAGAATACTGAAAAGAGAGAAACATAGGCTTACCCACTGACACGAAGCTTTAATCGTCGCGCGACACCATCCATCCATCCTTTGCTGTACCCACGCAACCCACGTCGCGCCTCAACACCCACTGTAGCCGAACACTTCTCAGTCGTACCACAACACCCATGGTTGCTGCTACACCCACCTCGCACAACCATCAAACCACCACCCGACGACGCCACTCCGCCATCACAGCTCACGAGTCACCACCGCCACCACCATCACCGCAGCCACCGCATATACACAGCTGCACGTGTGTGTGTGTGTGTGTTAAGCCGAGAGAGAGAGAAGAGAGAGTGCCGAGAGGTGAGGGAGAGGGGGAGTGAGATGAGGGAGAGAGAGGGAGGGAGAGGGGAGAGTTCGTGGGTGAGGGGAGGGAGAAGAGGGATAGCCGAGAGTGAGAGGATGGAGGAGGAGTTTGGGTGAGGGAGAGGGCTGGAGGGATTCGGGTGAGGGAGAGAGAGCCGAGAGTGGGAGAGATGAGGGAGGAGGGAAGGTGAGGGGAGGGCGGCGCCAGAAATGGGGGAGGGAACCCCGAGGTTTTTCGGGGAAGAAGAAAGTGGGGGAGAGCCCGATTGTCCTGATGCAACCCTTTCCCTTTTTTTTTTGATTTTATAAAAAGGATTAAAAGCATTTAATTTAAAAAAAGAATTTAAATGCTTTACAAAGTTTACGAACAACTCCCGACGATCAAGACGAAACCCGAATTCCACCATAACGGCTTGCCCGCGCCCAAAACAGAAAACCTCGTAAACCAAGACTTCCCTCACTCAGACAGGATCGGTAAAATAAAATATGGGTCCTGGGGAACCCAACGACACTAAAATTAAATCACGAAACAAAACGAGATTCAATTAATTATTTTTTTTGAAACGAAGGTGAAAAATACTTAATTTTTACGGAGTGTGACAAACTACCCTCCTTACAAAAATTTCATCCTCGAAATTTCCATGGTAGAAGAACCGAAACACAACACCACGAAGAGAACGACGTCCAAAGCACCAAACACTTGGATGAATTCGTGACGAGAACCGGCACAACAACAAGGAGGTTTCCAACCGAAACAACTCCACCAACGAACAAACAACGCCAAAAGAGATCCGCAATCGACAACAATTCAACCCAAAACAGACGCCCAACAACGCGTCGCAAGGTACAGAGTACGATGCAAAACTAACATGCCAAGGAAGAACCGACATTACGCAAACAACATCGTACTCGAGAAAGTTAATGATTTCCAAAGAAATGGTTTTTGCGCAACCACAAGTTCCCAAACCGATCAAACAAGCAAGAAACGCGCATTTTCAAACAAAAACATGATATGGAGGTCAAACCGCAAGAATATTGCCCCGAAAAATTCCGAAAAAATTCCACAAAATTCTAGAACATACCATGACACAATGTGGACATGCCGGGAAAATTTCCAAGTACCGAAACGCCAAGGATATGAGAGGATACAGTACGGATATGCCGACACGCGAAAGATACGCCTAGGATACACCGACACGTGAAGGATACGCCTAAGACACATCGACACGCGGAGGATACGCCTAGGACACGCCGACACGTGAAGGATACACCTAGGACACGCCGACACACGAAGGATACGCCTAGGACACGCTGATATGCCACGGATACGCCTAGGACATGCCAATATGCAAAGGACACGCCGAGGACACACCGATATGCCAAGGACACGCCGAGGACACACCGATACGCCAAGGACACGCCGAGGACACACTGATACGCCAAGGATACACCGAGGACACACCGATACACCAAGGATACTCCTAGGACACGTCAATACACTAAGGATACGCCTAGAATACTCCGATACGCCGAGGATACTCCGATATGGTACCGATACGTGGATACGGTACGGATACGATACGGACACGATACGAATAAATCTCCGATTTTTCCAAATATTTTTCTAAATTTTTTTGAAAAAATAAAAGAGCAGTTTTCGACTACCGCAAAGAAGTCCACAACAACTTTATCACCACGAACGCGCCAAACAACCCCGAAATAGGTTTCCGAACAAGGTAGGAACAATCCAACCGATGCGAAGCAGGATTTGAAAACAAGACAAGTCACACGGGATGATCATACAACAATTATGCCACCCGAATCACCCCAAACCACCACAATGCCACCAAGAGAAGAACTCAACAACCAAAGTCTCACAAACCAACCCGCACACACCTAGCGCGGTACCAAAATGACTAAGAAGTTCGATTTGAGGTGTGCTGGCCAGTCACCTTCTCAAAACAATCCTTCATGATCATTTCTACACCACATGACACGGACTACGCACACCGGTCATGCCAAACATCACCACAATTCAAGTCAGTGCAGTCGACTTCAAAGAAACATAGATATTCTACCCAACACTCGCAACACAGCTGCACAAAACTGAAAAATAGGTGCGGAAGCTGAAACTAACCTAGAGGGGGGGGTGAATGAGTTAGTTATTAAAATTTTAATCCTTATGTTGATAATTTAAAATTCTTGGTTTAATTAAAATTAAATTAACTTGTATTGCATGCACCAAACACAGAGAAGGAGGCAAAGAGTCAACGGAAAGAGAAACAGAGATTTAAGTGGAAAAAGATATAGGGAAGAGAACCCTATACCAAAAAACCACTGGGTCCTATACTACTATTTTT
>NMUG010004229.1:0-14040 GCA_002855965.1 Monotropa hypopitys | reverse complement strand
GTAAATTTTACGGGGATGGGGTGGGGACGGAACGGGGCGGGGATGGAGACGGGGCGGGGTGGGGATGGGGCGGGGACACTACCATACCCATATCCAAATCTATCCCCGATTTTTTTTCAAACAAATCTCCAAATCCAACCCGAACCCCGAAATAATCCCCGAATTACCGATCCAAACGGGGTGGGGAACGGGACGGGGATGGACGGGTTGGATGAAATTGCCACCCCTATTCCTAATCTAGCATTTTTCTTTTAATATTACATTATTTTTATATTACATTTGAGCATTTATACTTTTCAAGTCAATCTTTACTTAAAAAGTATTTATGTGGTCCTCTCTTGATTAAATCTCCCTCACTTCCTTTCTTTTTTAAATTTCCATAAAGCACTTGTATCTCTTATTTAATTCTTTCAAATTAATATAGATTATTATTATTATTATTTTACGGATTCCGGTCATGATATCAGGTATGTATTTTCTTTTGTGCTTCAATTGCTCACAATTAAATTTTTAATTGGCTAAATCATGTAAACCTGTAAATACTTGAAACTCTAACAAAAATAATTAAATAAGAGGCTCCGGACTAATAAAGTGTATAATTAAATAGTGTAATTGGATACGTTTCCGTACTTATCAGTTGCCCCGGTGGAAATGCAAATTGATGTTTGATATCCCTACAATGAAAAGTGCAATTGATTCGGCCAATCCTTGATTCTCTCGAATGTTTTCTTGATAATCTCTTTGATGTTCTTATTAGCAGGTACAATGGTGCCATTGGTGTGAGAGCATTATATGGAAGATCTATGGCCCTTGATACAATATTTCTCCAATAGATCTAGTACATCTCCTTTAAAATGAGATCCGTTATTGGAAATCATTTCATGGGGTAATCTATATCAGAATAAAATGTTTTGATCAATTTAGGTTGCCACCTAAGGCAATGACAAATTGGAGTATGAAGCCACTTCTACTAACTTTGTGAAATAGTCGATCACAATAAGAATGAACTTATGCCCATTGGAAGCTCTCGGAATAATCTCCCTAATGATGTTAATGTCCCAGATTGAGAATGGCCATGACATGGTCATACTGTGAAGCTCGAATATCAAGATGAGCATGAGGTTGCCATGAATCTAGCATTTATGACACCTCCTTACGAATTAGATGCAATCTATCTCCATTTTGAATCAGAAATATCCCAACCTCAAGATCTTATTTTCTATCATAATTTCATTCATATGGTGACCATATACCTCATGGTGCACCTATTTCATAATCATCTCCTCTTTTTATGGTCGATACACAACTTATGCAAGCCATAGTAAGAGTGTTTGTACAATTTGCCTCCACAAATGAGGAAATGGGATGACAACTTCTAGATGGCTTTTTGATCTTCCTTGGATGCTCCTTTGGGGTATTCTTTTTTTTAATAAAAAGTTCCACACATTATCATACCATAGTACTTTCTCTGTCCTTTTTTTAATTGTTGTTGTTAGGATATAATATTATTATTTACTAAGATCTCTATTATTGCCTTCCTTATTAACCTTGCAATTATTTAGTATACGTTATTATCTTTTTTAGGCTAGTCAAATATTTTTTTATTTCTTTTCCTTATAGGACTGTTTCCTATTAATATCTTTTCCTTATAGGATAATTTTCTATTTCTTTTAATTCCTAGCCTTTATAAGGCCATCAATTGTATCATTCTATTGGTAGTGTGAATACAAGATTTCTCTTATTCTCTATCTCTACTTTGCATATTCTATCATGGTATCAGAGCAATGTTAATGAAAGATCTTTCTTTCTCATATTCTGCCGCTGTTCGGTCTTCTCTCGGGTTCTGCCGCTGTTCGTTGTTCGTTGTTCTTCTCTCGGGTTCTGCCGTAGAATTTTTTTTTCTGCCATTGTTCGTTCTTGTTCTGCCGCTGTTTGTTCTCTTGTTCTGCTGCTACCACCTTTGCTTCTGGTTCTGGTTCTGATTCATCACCACCGCTGTTTTGCCCATTGCCGCCGTTGTTCTGCCATTGCTGCCGTTGATTCTGCCACTACCGTTCTGTCTCTGTCACTGGCTTGTTGCAGTTTATTACTGCTATTGGGAATTAATTCTGTCGTGGTTTGTTGGTCTGTTCGCAACTGTTGTTCGTCATTGTTGGTTCTACCGCTGCTCGTGTTTGTTGATTAGTTTCCAATGGTTGATCAGTATCTTAAGTTCCTCTCTACTCTGGCTAAGTCACACCAACCACCATATGCCACGTCTACTTACTCTTCTATAGATCTGTCCTCATCGGGTCCATCAGGTATAACTGCATCTATGTGGATTTTAGATTCTGGTGCCTTTAACCATATGTCACCATATCTTTCTTTGTTTAGTTCTACTATTCGATCTTCTTCTCCGGTTTCTGTTATTACAGCTGATGGATCTCCTATGCCTTTGTCTTTTATTGGTTCTGTTTGCACACCTACATTGTCCCTACCTAATGCTTACTGTATTCCATCGCTTAAAATGAATCTTGCTTCAGTTGGTCAGTTATATGATTCTGGATTTTCTGTACACTTTTCTGCTACATCTTGTTCTGTGCATGATCCACAAACCAAGAAACTAATTGGGACAGGGCGAAGGAATGGGGGATTATATGTATTGGATGAGTTGAAAGTGCCCACTGTTGCTGTTTCCACTCCTGATTTGTCTTCTTTCTATCTTAATAAAGATTCATCTAGTTTTTACCTATGGCATTCCAGACTTGGTCATGTTTCGGCCCCTCGTTTAAAATTTCTAGCTTCTAAAGGATGTTTGGGAAATTTGCATGCTCATGATATTTCTGATTGCAGTGGCTGTAAACTTGCAAAATTTACCGCTTTACCTTTTAATCCCAACACATCCTATTCTACTGCACCTTTTCAGTTAATTCATTCTGATGTGTGGGGTCCTGCCACTATTTCCACTAAAGGAGAGTCCCGATACTATGTTTTCATTGATGATTACACTCAATACTGTTGGGTTTATTTAATGAAGCATCGTTCAGAATTCTTTGATATTTACATGGCTTTCAAGGCTATGGTCCACACTCAGCATGATACAGTTATTAAATGCTTCAGGGCTGATTTGGGCGGGGAATACACTTCCAATGCATTTGAAAGATTACTCTTATCTGATGGTACAATACATCAATCTTCTTGTACTGATATTCCAGCTCAAAATGGAGTGGCTGAAAGGAAACATAGACACATTGTAGAGACAGCTCATTGTCTTTTACTATCTGCCAGTGTTCCTAGTATGTTTTGGGGGGAGGCTGTTCTTACAACAGTTCATTTGATCAATCGGATTCCGACAGCTCTTACTGCTGGACTCTCTCCTTATGAAAGGTTGTTCGGTCATGCTCCTGACTACTCATCCTTGAAAGTGTTTGGAAGCACATGCTTTGTTCTTCGTCCTGAAGCTGAGAGAAATAAGTTGTCCACTCGTTCTGTTGCTTGTGTTTTTCTTGGATATGGTGAAGGAAGAAAGGGTTATCGTTGTTTTGATCCTGTTTCTAAAAAACTTTATGTCTCTCGTAATGTTGTATTTATGGAACATATTCCTTTCTTCTCTATTCCTTCTACATCTCATACAGTGACCAAGGATGATCTCATTCATATTGATCCTTTCAGTGATGATGCTGATAACGTTGTTGACTCTACTATTTGCTCTCATAACCCATCTCTTTTGCAGCCTTTGCCTATGCATTACTCTCGCAGGTCTAACACCCCTGCTGATGCTCCTCCTTCCTCGACCATCCAAGAAGTTCCTAAAGTTATGAATCCGGCACCACCTTCTGCCAAACGTATTCGTAAGTCCACTCGTTTGCCTGATTTTGACTACTCATGTTACTCCAATTCCTTTACTGCCTTCCTGTCATCTATCCACAACCTTTGTGAGCCTCAGTCATATATAGAGGCTGTCCGTGATCCTCTTTGGCAGCAAGCTATGGATGACGAGCTATCTGCATTGCATAGAAATGGTACTTGGGATTTGATGGTGCTTCCGCCTCGTAAAAAGGCTATTGGTTCTCGTTGGGTCTATAAAATTAAGACCAAATCTGATGGTTCAGTCGAGCGTTATAAAGCACGATTGGTTGCAAAAGGATTTGCTCAACAATATGGCATGGATTATGAGGAGACTTTTGCTCCTGTTGCAAAGATGACTACTATTCGTGCACTCATTGTAGTGGCATCTGTTCGTCATTGGCATATCTCTCAGTTGGATGTTAAAAATGCATTTTTGAATGGCGATCTCAAAGAAGAAGTGTACATGGTTCCTCCTCCAGGTGTTGCTCACTCTTCTGGGCAAGTTTGCAGACTTAAAAAAGGCATTGTATGGTCTCAAACAGGCTCCTAGAGCTTGGTTTGAGAAATTCTCTTTGGTGGTCACATCTCTAGGCTTCTCTCGTAGCCATGATGATTCGGCTTTATTTATAAAGTCCACCTCTACAGGTCGTATTATTCTTTAGTTGTATGTGGATGACATGATTATCACAGGTGATGATAATGATGGGATTGCTGCCTTGAAGATTGAGTTGTCACATCAGTTTGATATGAAGGACTTGGGGTCTCTTCGCTATTTCTTAGGAATTGAAGTGGCATTCTCTCCTAAAGGTTATTTATTGTCCCAATCCAAATACACTGCAGATATTAGTCAACGAGCTTGCCTTTCAGATACAAGGACTGTTGATACTCCTCTAGAGGTAAATGCTCGTTACTCTCCGACCGATGGTACTCCCTTACCTGATCCGACCTTGTATTGGACTATAGTGGTGTGCCTTGTCTACCTTACTATCATTCGTCCAGATATTGCTCATGCAGTACATATTGTTAGTCAGTTTGTTACCGCTCCCACCACAGTTCATTGGGCAGCTGTTATTCGCATCTTGTGGTATCTTCATGGGACTCTTTCCTAGAGTCTTCTGTTTCCTTCTACGTCTTCATTGGAGCTTTCTGTTTATTCAGATGCCGACTGGGCTGGTGATCAAACTGACCGCAAATCCACCACAGGGCTTTGCGTATTCTTGGGTGATTCTCTTATTTCGTGGAAAAGCAAGAACAATAAGTTGACTCTCGTTCTTCCACCGAAGCAGAGTATTGTGTGATGGCCTCTACCACAAATGAGATTGTTTGGTTACGTTGGTTGCTAGAGGATATGGGTGTCACATTTTCTGGACCAACTCTTCTTTACTGTGATAATAAAAGTGCAATTCAGATTGACCATAACTCAGTTTTTCATGAGCGGACAAAGCTTATAGAGATTGATTGTCGTACTACTCATCAACAACTTGATCGCGACACGATTTCCCTACCCTTTGTCAACTCTTCTATTCAGTTGGCGGATTTCTTTACGAAAGCTCAAACGGTGCAACGATTCAGATTCTTTCTTAGCAAACTCTCGATGTTGCGTGTGGCTGGATCGTGAGTTTGAGGGGGGATGTTAGGATATAATATTATTATGTACTAAGATCTCTATTATTGCCTTCCTTATTAGCCTTGCAATTATTTAGGATACCTTATTATGTTTTTTAGGCTAGTCAAATATTTTCTTTATTTCTTTTCCTTATAGGATTGTTTCCTATTAATATCTTTTCCTTATAGGATAGTTTCCTATTTCTTTTAATTCCTAGCCTTTATAAGGCCATCAATTGTATCATTCTATTGGTATTGTGAATACAAGATTTCTCTTATTCTCTATCTCTACTTTGCATATTCTATCAGTTGTTACCATTTTATAAATAGGAAGGTTCCTCTGGTCGATCATTAGGGGTCGTATCGGGATCCCCAACTATATTTCTACCATCATGCTAGGGTGGCTAGTGCGTCTGCAAAATAGTTCCTAAGCCTTGGCACATGAGTGAATGTTATAGAATGAAACCTCAAAATCAACCGGTCCAGGTACTGATGATAGGGTTTAAGCTTATATTTCTTAATTTTCCAATCTCCATTTGCTTGTTATACTACCAAGACCAGCATCCAATGACCTCCAACTTCTTAACATCAAACTCCAAAAGCAGCTTTAAATCCCATGGCACACACATTGTACTCCACCTTATTGTTGGTTACTCCCAAATTGAGCTTGTAGGATAATGGGACATGCGACTCATAAGGGGTTATACGAAGAATCCCAAATACATACCCCTTTTTGGATGGATTCCCTATTGAAATAGAGCATCCAGTGATCCTTGGATATAGTCATTAGGTCTTCATAAAGAAATTCGAATTCTTCTCCTTTGGTTCCTTTGGTGGGGTGATGGGCCAAGAACTCTGTGATTGCTCTTCCTTTTATAGGTTTTCGGGTTATGTTCTTCAAATCAAATTTTGACAGCGACATCAAACATCTGACTAACCTTCCAGTAAGAGTAGGCTTCTTGAATATATATCTGAGAGGATCTATACGAGAAACCAGCATTACAGGATAGGCCAACAGATAGTGTTGCAACTTATGGGAGGTCCAAACCAAAGCCCAAAATTTCTTCTCTAAAGACATGCAATGCTCTTCACATGATCCCATTTTCTTGATCAAATAATATATGGACTTTTCTGACCCAACTTCTTCTTCCTGGGCCAATATACATCCCATCATTGAGTCAGTCACTAACAGATATAGAATTAGTTGCCTCACCAGTTTTAGGGGAAAAGAATTGGAGGATTCTATAGATAATGGCGCACATCGTCAAATTAATTTTGGCATTTGTAGGTCCACTAAAAGCTTACATCCTTCTTAAGTAGGAGGAACAATGGTGCACAGGTGGAGGTGAGTTTGAAAATGAAACGACTAATGAACTGGATTTTCCTAAGGAAACCTCGCATTTCCTTTTCTGACCTCGGAGCTACCTCTATACCTCAATTCGTGATCATGAATCCCAACATCTTGCCAGTTAATTCGAATAAGTACTTTTAAGGGTTTAATCTCATCTTGTACTTCTGGATTTTCTAAAAGAACTTCCTCAATGACACGATATTCATTTAAAATTTCTTGAACTTAACAACCATATCATCCACGCATACCTCAAATCATTGTCAAATCAAGCTTATGGTCTTTACCCCGGGTCCTTCGACGCATAGCTTATTTTCGTAGATATTCTGGCATATTTTGGTCTTCACAGTACCAATTATCTCTAGGGAGCGACCCTAGGAAACTCATGTGCATATAGAGATGACATGATATCACCCAATGATCACATGGTCATGACCCCGCCCTTATTACCCCTACCCCATCGGTTTCAGATCCAGCCCCCATCGTCCAAGCTACCGTGTCACAGTTCATGTCATTCAATCATATCAAACATTTTTTTGGGTTGTCAATCTATGGTAGTAAAAGAGTGTACATGCTGTTTTGTTTCATTTCAGGAATCAATCATAATATCATTGGATGCTTATTATCATGTAACATACATTTCGCAAATATTCAAGCATGCTTTATAAATCGTACGAGTAACAAAGGCATATAGAGATTGACTTGATAGAGTTTGGATTTCTTGTCGTTAAGTCTTTTCCTTTAAATATCGCCCAAGCCTAAATTTGGCATATTAATTACAAATTTCATCATTTCCTTCCTTTTTAATTTTAATACTACCGAGTCATCCCAGGCTTGTACCGAACAAAGATTGTCAAGCTCTCTAGCCAGAGGGCATACTAGCTAGTCATAATATGCAAAGACTACTCGCCTAACAAGGAAGAGCCAAAGGACTCTCTGGCCGAATTGACACTGGCCGAAGGGATCTCTTTCCGAACACAATACTGGTCAAGGGTTAGTGGTCGGATAGGAAGGTCCGGAGGGACTTGGACGAACACTCAAGTCCACTAGTTGAGCATATTAATGGTCGATCATTCAAATGGGCTGAAGGCCTATTGGCCGAGCACAAAATAGGTCAAAGGACTATTAGGCCGAAGGGTTTATGGGTCGAACAGCTGAGCAGGATGTGGCCGAGTCATTTCGAGCAGAAGTAAGTGTTGTTGGTCTGGTCATTTTGGAGATATGGTTATCATAAGACTTGTTCGACTGGCTATTTGTTGTGTAATCGATCAAAAGTTGTCGGACCAACAATGGTTTGACTGGGGCTTATCAGTGCTGAGTGGGAATACCAAGTTATATGAGGGTGTCTTTCGAATCAAGTCGAGCACAATGGGATTGCGGGAATCATGTGTTCCAGACTTCTAACCAGTCAAAATATATCAGAATGTAATTACAAGTGTTTGGGGACAAAGGTCCACTCAATCCAATGCTTAGACGAACATAGAAGCTTTTGGTCCAAAAATGGACGTCTCCATCCGAGCACAAGTGCTCCGGCTACAAGAAAGGTTGAGAATAAAGGGATTTATTGCTCTAAGTATTTGGTCGATCTGAATAGAGCCTTGTCGAACTAAATTAAAGCTCTGCTAAACTGATTACAATAGTCAAGGAGTTATAAAGTTTCTGGTCTCTCGTTTGGACGGCCATGGCAGTTGAGTCAGACAATGGCTCTACCAAGGTGAATATGGATTGCCATATAGAGGAAGAGCTCTGAGTACAAGTGGTAGTATGGCAGGGCCACAAGGAGGTCTGCCCAAGGGAAAACAGGTCTGCCGGAGAGATCTCTGTGTGGTTGGACCTCAAAATAGCAATTTGGGGTAGTTGGTCTTATTTAATGCTGTATTAAATACTCTGTCCAGAATGCCGAGCTATCGACCCGCTGCCTCACAGTCCGCCAAAAGCCTCTTGACCTGTCGCCTGATAGGCCAACTTTTCACAGGTTTTAGCTACCCAACTGCCGACAGGTCGACTCATGTAGCTGACCAATTATATTATGCCGTAGACAATTCCTAAAATTTACTAAATTGACCCAATCTTGTTAATTCTATCACTTTGGCCCCTGATTTCATTTATTTCTTATGTTTTAGACCCCAGAATTCATTTTAGTGCCATATTAGACCTCCAATAATTTTCGAAAAATCTCCAAAAAATTCTCAAATATATATTTCCGCATAATAATCATATTTTAGGCATATTTTATCCGGTCGGGGCCTCACAATTTCAGTTCCACAAGTTCCAACATAATTTTATTAAGCCATTGCCATATTTTATATTTGACACCATTCTGATCCAACTCACACCATGCATAAAACACATCACGTATCCTTTTTATGCCATTACGGCTTAAACACACATACATGTAGCTTTACACCTTTATACAATTTACACCTTTACAACTTTACACATGCACATGCCACGTGCAGCTTTTCAACTTTACAGCCCCTTACCATACCCACATGGCTTTATACCTTTTCAGATTTTCATATGCATGTAGTTTTATAACTTTATAGCCCTTTAACACACACACCTTTACACATTTTAGCTTATACACACACATCTTTACAACTTTATAGACCTTTAACACACAACTTTACATCTTTTCAGCTTTTCACACACATATGTAGTTTTACAACTTTACAGCCCTTTAGCACACACAACTTTACACCTTTTTAGCTTACACACACAACTTTATAGCTCTTTAACAAGTACATATTTACACCTTTTAAGCTTTATACATATACTAAGCTTTATATGTATTCGATTATTGCTCAGCTCTTTAGTTTTGGCTATTATGTTATGCTATTAAATATGACATATATTGACCAGTCCTTTCAGCACTACAAGCATGTCTGCTTGACATGACTATGTGCCATTTATCAAGACCTTTCGGCCTAACAGCTCTTATATATGGCGCATATTACCCAGTCCTTTAGATATGTGGCATATATCACCCAATCCTTTAGATATATGGCGTATATCGCCCAACCCTTTAGATGTAATGGCATAAATTCACACCTTTTATAACGTCTTTTCTTCTATTTTATCATTTTTTATCTTTCACACATCACACACATGTTAACCCACACACACCACAAGCATACACACATCATTATGATTAATTCACATCACAATCTTCTTGTTAAACAAATTGAACACATTTTTATTTAACTCTCAATTATCACCATCGTTATTCATTGACACATGCACCTTGTTACACATGATTTTTAGCTTAAACATGCTTGCAATAACATTGGAAAGTTTACTTATTAAAAGGAACACTCATGTTCTCATATTTATAACAAAAGCTCCATATCTACCAAAATCATCAAATACCACTTAAAACGGTGTCAACACTACCTCCTCAGAAAATTTAGAATATCTATCCTTCCACCTGCAACAATCTTAAGATATTAATCGATTAAAACAAATCATGATGTGCATTAAATAGATTAATATTCAATGACCCTCAAAATATCCTTTAAATGATCTTATTCATTAACTTACATAAGGTTAAACCCATTTAATAATGCTCTCTTATGAACTCAAGATCACTTTTCCAAGAACCCCACAAAATAGACTTGCACTGGTACAACTTTTGCCTCAACAGGTGCAAACTAACCTAAATTTTCCATAGAGACCATGTGCACCGGTTGAGTCATTTTCTCAATTAGTTCAAACTACCCTTAAATTTTCTCACAGGTTCATTTTGCATCGGTTGAAAAAGTGTCAACCGGTTCAACTTCCTTTCGGGAAATCCTCACAGAACCTCTATGCACCGGTTCACTATTTAATTCAACCGGTACATGAAGGGTTATTTTGGTTTCTTCTCTCAACCAACTCTAATGATGAACCCTAATCCGATTTACTTCGATTACCACTTATATACCTTGATTTTACCGTGATTAAACATCGATTTATGCATTCTATGATACCCAAAACATAAGGCTTGACATAGATTGATTCAAAACCTTCAATTTCCTCTAAATCCTCTAGAATTCTCAAGAACTATAACTTTTGTATGAATTCACCAATTTGTATAAATTTTTAGATTAATAGGATTGATAACAATTAGAAAAATTCAACATACTTGAAGATTCCAATTAATTAGTGATCTTGTGATTGACCTCAAGTCACCACAATACCCTTCTCTTTCTTCTCTTCTCTCTCTCAAGCCTCAACAAAAAATAACCACCTCTTTAATGAGGGATTAGGGTTACAACTCCCCTATAAACATACCCTAATCAGTTTTTAAGCATAAAAATCCTTTTGCCCTTGCTTATTTTGTGCACACACCTACACCACAAGGTAGTCTCACATCCTTGCTCTTTTCCCTTTATGATTTTATAATTTTTCACAAGACACGTATTCTCCACGGTTCTCAAATTAATACCTCAACTCCAATCCCTTTGAAATTCTTATTATCATTTCATTTAAATAATCAATAAATCAAAATAATAGAATGGATGTTACAACTCATCCCCCACTTATAAGATTTTATCCTCGAAATCGAAATTCAAAACTTTCACATTTTTTAAATAAAACACAACATATTCACTTCTTATTTTCAAAGAAAATCATTTTCAACATTTTATGACAACTCTACCCTTTAACCCAGTATCCCAAATAAAATCATGCTTTCTTGTTGACCTTCCAAGACTTCCAATCTATATAAATTTTACCTGAACATAGTCGCCTGGGCATCAAAAAGACATGCAAAGTATTCCCAAAACTCTACAGACAACCACTCTCTAATACTCAAGTAAAAAGAACACACAACATGACCCAACACACATTCACTACCATTTTCACAAATATCTTGACACGACAATCACTATAGACTTATGAATTAAAATCAAACATAGACATCAACCTTCACTGTAGCAATCCATATTTTCAAGTTGTATTTCCAGAATTCGATTTGTTTTTAAATCAAATGGTGAATCTTAATTTAGTTTTTATCTCACAATCTCGTCGCGATTTTGAGGTTGTTGACCTTAGTATACGGTATATAATTCGATTACGAATCCAACGCAACTTGAATCATCTCAATCGGAGGTCGGACGAAAAAGTTAGGACCAAAACACTCCCGGAAGTCAAGTTTTTTATTTTTTTCAAAATTCCTTAGCCTCGACCGGTCCCCTTAGCCGTTGCAGACTGGTCGGGTTTCAGCAGTAGGGTCCCCCATCAGCGAGAGACCGGTCCCCTGCTCCATTGCGGACTGGTCCTGTTGGGTGAGTAGACTCGGAAATGTGGAGGAGACCGGTCCCCTGTGCCGCTGCGGACCGGTCCCCTAGTGCAATTTTTCGGCAGATTGGGTTTAATGAAGGGCATTTGGTACTTTGCTAAGGGGGGAGTGTATAAGGGATGTATGTGTCCGAACTTAGGTCTCTCTCCCTCATTTCTATCAACCCTAGCCTCTCTTTATATCTCTCAACCTCCATTAAAAAGTTCCAACTTCTCTCTACCATTTGAAGACCCTCCAAGCTTCCATTAGAGTTTTAGCAAGAAGAAAGGTTGATCTACACCTCGAGGGCTCTCTAACAAGCTACATAGCTTCGCCATCCACCGAATTCGGATTTCTAGGATTTGTTCAAAGCTACATTGAGGTAGTGGATATCCATCTCTAGCTATGTTTTGGATTGTGTTTTCTCTTCCTCTCTCTTGAAATCTAGTCATTTTGCACAAATTTCGTATATACATATTTGGATGAAATTGACCTAGGGTTTATGGTTCAATCATGAAATTGATGGGTTTATTAGAGTTCCTATGGTCATACACACATTGTACTAGGTTAAATTTCATGTTGTGAACATATACGTGAAAAGCCCCAAATTTATACATAAACCCTATTTTATAAATTAGGGCTTTTGGTCAATTAGTGGTCTCATGATAAAATTGAGCTTGGATACATGCAATTGGTCCTAATTAAGGCTTAACAGATAGGTTTGCGGCATGGGTCATATTTTATGAAAATTGGTCGCACATTGCCTTATGTTGCGCAAATTGAAATTGTACATGAAATGGAATGTAATTAATTATGAACAAATGTACCCCTTGAAATAATGGATGACCTTGATGTAAATACCGAAGGGAATGTACTTTATCTTTAGGAATTCCCGGGTTTGGATGACTTGTAACAATGATGTGGGATTGATATGTTCTTATACGGGAATGTACTTGAGTTTGAGGGATTCCCGGGGTGGTCGCTCTACCCATGACATTGTGCACAATGGGGGCTACGTGAGCCCTCCCAACAGTCTTTGGGAAAGACAGATTAAGTTTGGTTAGTGTGTTGATGAGCCACTATCTCAACCTTGCCCTATCAACGTTACAATAATACTTGGATGAATACGGAATGTACTTGACCTTTAGTAATTCCGGGATTCATACCACCTTAGTGAACTATGGATGAATACGGAATGTACTTGACCTTTAGGGATTCCGGGATTCATGCCATCTTGTGAGCTATGGATATATGTGGGATGTACTTGATCTTTAGGGATCCCGGGACTTGTGAAAAATGACAACAAAACCTTTATGGGATGTACTTGTAATAAAATCCCCTTGTTCATGATATCTTGCGAATATTGAAACAAACGGAAAGTCACAAATGGAACATTGAAATGGAAATGGAAACAGTGAATGCATACTTATGTGTATACTCAACTTTAGTGTCCTTGGTTAACACCCTTACATTTATGTTGGCTTGTAGAGTCCACATTGTAGAAAGCGGATCATTGCCTTGCATTGTCTCATGCATATTGCTTATATCATTCGATACATTCACACACTCGTTCACGCTAGTCTCGAATATACTAGTTGATAGATATTTCCCTACTTTAGTGTGATACGCCCTTCTTTTTAGATTCTACAGGTAAGGAACCTCTCCTAGAGGATTTTGGAGAACATTGATGTTTTGAGCCCTTTAGAAGACTTATGCATTTTTCATTTATTTCAAATTAGCCCCTTTGGGTTGTAATAGGAGTAGTGGTTTGTAATAACTTAACTTCTCTCTCTCCCTACCTCTATGTGTTGGACTTTATATTTCCGCATTCACTCTCGGATTATCATATTTACGTATAATGGGATGCTTTGGTACTTAGACTTATTTCAAGTTGTGATGAACCATATTTGTTTTCCCATTTATTAAATGAACAAAAAATGGTTTTAAAATCTGGGGTGTGACAACTTGGTATCAGAGTTTTGGGTTTCGAAAACTTAGG
>NMUG010004228.1:0-14042 GCA_002855965.1 Monotropa hypopitys | reverse complement strand
AGAGATGGGTATCGCAAAAGGATTGCACACAATTTTGGAAACTGTTGCGATTTTGGGATATCCTTTCGCGAACTCTGCTCCGGCAAAATCCACTCGATCAAAAGAGGGAACCCGTGAAACAATTATTGCCGAGAATGGAGCTTTTCGATTTGATTTGCTATTGCTGCATAATTGCTACGGCTGATCCGATCTTGATTTGGTGAGAGATCTGATTTCAATTTCTCATTTCATTCTCGCACTTGTATATCGTATCTGCGATCTATATTGATTTTGGAAACCCTTCGAGAAGTTTTTCAATTGGATTTTGCTGTGAGATTTCAGAACGCGATTCCTTGCTGCGATTTGAAGGAACGAACATGGAAACCAATTGGGACGAGTGAATCCTCTGCAAAACTCGGCTGCAATTATTTGGAAAAGAAATCTCTGCTGCGATTTGCGACCCGATCGGATTTGGAATAAAACAATTTGAAAATCTGCAGAACACGAAATCTGGACTTTGATCTGCTTGATTTGATTTTAGGAAACTACAATCGATCTATGATTTGTTGCAGATGGAACACCCCGTAGATGGAGACCCTCGGCCAAATTGATTTCGCTAATTTGGAAACCATATCCCTTGGGCAATCATCCTGATGCATTCTTGGTGGTTTGAACTTTGGAAACCCATTTGCTCTGTATCTGACCTGTGTATTGATCGTTGTGTGTATTGATTGCCATAGAAGGAAAGTCTGAAATTTTGCGAGGCCCCAATTTCCAATTTC
This sequence comes from Monotropa hypopitys, assembly GCA_002855965.1. Classification (NCBI taxonomy): domain Eukaryota; kingdom Viridiplantae; phylum Streptophyta; class Magnoliopsida; order Ericales; family Ericaceae; genus Monotropa; species Monotropa hypopitys. The sequence continues at coordinate 13,281 of NMUG010004228.1, read as the reverse complement.
GCTCAAGCGACTATATTTTCGCTTGAGTGAAAATATATGATCCGCTCAACCGACTTAGATCTCGCTTGAGCGAATCTCCCAGCTTGAGCGACCCTTGAGCGAATTCCTTGAGCAAGTCCCTTGGCCAGTGGATTTGGGCTGCATGAGTTTTGATTTGTTTCTTTGATAATAATTTAATTCAAGGCCTGCATTTATAAAACAAAAAAACATTTGTTACTAGTTTTAATTAAAATCTTTAATTAAAATCAAATGCTTATAAAATAAATTTTCAATCAGAAAACTTTATAATGTAATTATCAAATGAAGTTTCAAGAATTAAATTAAATTGTTAAAAAATAATTGAATTAAATAACTGAAATAAATTATTCCAGATAAATTGCACGTCCAACAAATTTGAACATTCGTCCCGGAAAATAGTCAACACTAAAAATACTAACATAAACTATTTTTTTTGAAAACAATAATAAAAGAGCATATATATTAAAAGTCTAAGGGATAGCAACCATTCCCACAAAATATTGCATAGTTCTAATGGTACCACACACATGAGTTTAAAAGATATAAGCCGGGTGTTAATTATTACAAAACATGATTAACAAAAGAAAATGCGATACTAGTCCATATGTTGGACAAATTCTCTAATGCCCTTCCAAGATGCTTGATCCATCCGCCAAACTAGACCATTGGATCCTTTCCTATAAAAGAGAGGGTTAGGCCACGTCTGGTAGGAAACTTTAAACAAGAAATTCATATGATTGCAATACACGAAAAGTAAGAAAGATGCATGCATAAAAGTTAGGCGTAATATTGAAGTGTGACCACCAAGAGAAAGGTAAGTGTTCTCCAAGATTTTTCACAATTATCAAAGTGTTTATTGCTTGCTTTCCATTCGTTTCCAAAAGAGAACATTATTCAAATCATCAATGAGTTTCAAGGCTAGTTCCGTTTTAGGGGCTCGTCAACCACTAAACATGTCATTTCCTCGTGATTCCTTGACCCGTCGGGAGGGCCCAGCCAGACCCCCATTGTGCAATGTCGTAGGTGCTAGCACAAGCCACCCAAGGTATACAACTCGTGTCAATAGCCACTCATCATTAATCAATCTCCTCCTATAGAGTCAAGGGCCAATGCCATAATATAATTTTCCCACATTCATTCGTTCATGGTTCGTGCAATGGCCAAATGCCTAATTTTTACAATTTACATAGGTTCCCGCATATCATTGTGAACGATATTTATTGAATTACATGCATTTAGGCTCCAATTGAATTTTCCCCAAATTTCCCATACTTAGTAAAATTTAGGTTTTTAAACAAATTGGGGCTTTTTTTATCAAAACCAAGGATTAGTAAAATTAAAGCTATGAGGGACCCAAATACATGTCAATCGATTACTCCTAACAAGGTTAAGATGACAAAAAAATCAAGATTATACACAACCCTACATAAACATCAAACCCACTTACACAAAATCAAGGAGATTTTGAGGTGTATAACAAAAATATGAATAAGCAAGTTTAGAATCCCCTACCTTAGGAAGATTTACTTACAACCCTTGAATGGAAGCTTTACACACCACCATGAACGAAGGCCACCACTGCGTAGCCCTTGGAATCCTCTTCAAGGTTAGTAAAGCACAAAATCTTCAAAACTCACTAGAACTTGGGTAGAATTTAGAGAGAAGTGAGAGGGTGAGAGAGATAGAGTTTAAGGGAGGTAGAGAGAGATAGAATCTGTAAAAATGGTAGGGTTTTCGGAGGATTTTTCATATATAAACACCCCCATGAAGTTCCAACTTTGCCCCTCATTAACATAACAGAAATCTGCATTTTTACATGCGGTGACTGGTCGGCGACGACACTGTCGACCGGTCGGGACCAATTAATGGTGCCCACTAAAAAAGCGTGACCGGTCGGCCACATTACATGGACCGGTCGCCAAGGCCAAAAATGCTGAATTTAGGAAAATTGCTCTCCAAGAGTAATCCGGCCATGAATTTGTCGATTCTTCACCGATCAACACGCGAAAGAATTTCTAATTACTACACGAATCATCATACAATATTTTTTAAAATGAAAATATAAATAATATAAATTTTTTGGAGTGTGACACTAAGTATGCATGTGGTAGCACAATATATGTTGTGTTGTTGTAATAATAATTGATACATATATGCAAATTCTTTGTGGTAAAGCCATTTAGTCATGATGTTATTCATCATTGAAATGATAGAGCATGGCATTATGTTGTCAGAATCGTGATTGATATTCATGTGTGAACTCATACTTGCAAAATTATTATATAATTGTGGTCAATCATTGCGAAAAAATTTAGAACGTATGGTTAGGTGGTTAGGATCATGGTTTATATTCATATGTGATTTTCCTTTGGGAAAGATTTTATGCATTTTGGCTAGTTATTAAAAAGGGGTAAGTGCATAGTATTGTGAATTGTGTTGTGAGGTTGTATCCTCGAGCTTTTGTGAGATGTTTTTGGTAAGGTTTTATGATTATTGTGTGATGCCCAGGCAACTACCTCGAGGTCTGGTTTGAAGGACGTCTAGCTAACGTCCCTTCAGATTGGAAGTCTTGGAAAGTCAATTGGAAAATGTGATTTTCTTCGGGATGTCGGGTATGAGGGTAGAATTATATGTTAAGAATGTATTGGAAAATGGTTTCATTGTAAACAAGTTGTGTTGGGGTTGTGCCTTGTTAGGAAAATGAGTTTTGTGTATATCAATTTCAAGGACGAAATTTCCTAAGGGAGGGTGAGTTGTCACACTCATCCCATTCTATTGATTTAATTTAATTATTTCTCAATAATAATTAAATTAGAATGTGGTTAAGGTTATAAAATTTATAAGTGTGTAAATGAATCATATATTGAGGATAATCAAGTTTAAAGGCTAATTAGTGAAGAGTATGCAAGTATAGGGTGTCCCAGTGCATTTGTTGGTGGAAAAATTGTACAACATGTTTTCTATGAAAGCAAATGTGGTCAATTGCCATTAAAACTTGATTTATGATTAAGGATTTTGGATTAAATGAGTGTATCTCATTGTTCTTGGAGATGTTTGAGAGTTGTTGAGAGACTCCTAGAAAGAGAAAGTGAAGAAGGAAGATTTTGGCTTGGTGTTCTAGAGAGATCGTTTTCTTATTAGATCATCCTTATTGGAAGTAATCTCTCTTCTCAATATCATCTCTAAATTTCATAAAAACACTAATAGATCTAAGTTTTCCATAGTTATGGAATTTGTAAGGTTTTGAGAGAAACCTTTAGATCTATGGCCTTAGAGATGTTTATAGACTTAAGGGATTGAGTATGATACATTTTTTGATTAAGGGTATTGATAGGTTTGTGTGATTTTTGAAGTATTAGAGGTCTTTGGTTGATTTGGGGTGATTTGGAGAAGGGAGGTTCGTGAAATTTCCATAAACATATATTTCTGTTGATCGGGTACCAGTCCCCCGTACCGTGGGAGACCGGTCCCTCTTGCATAGAATACATCTCTAGTTTGTGGGTACCGGTCCCTCGTACCGTGGGATACCAGCTCCTCCTAGGATTTGTTGTGAAAACTTGGGTGATGTTTGGGGGTTGGTACGTGTCGCGCCCCGCCCCGAATACTCAACCTAAGAGGGATATAGATAGGCAGGCTCGCGGCATTCGAGCACGATCAATAGCACTAAATCACTAAAGACAAGTGTGATCTAATCTAACGCACCTAATCCAATCGTGCTCCAAACTAGATTTCTATTGCAGAAAAGAAATCTACACTAATAGTTTATCAAACAGAAATAAACTACTACAACAGAAATAAATAAACAACTAGAATTAAATTAGATTAAATTACAACATGTTGTAAAATTAATAAAGAAAAGCAACTACATCTACAAGCCCTGATCTACGTACATTGGGAAAGATGTACGATCTAGTCACGTGTGGGTCTATCTATGTCTTCAAGGCAGATTGTACTCCCAAACTAGTAGTAGACCAAGTGCACCTCAGCAACTCCAGCAGTGCATGTGTTTACCAAAAAGGCCAACACAAGAATATGTAAGAAACACAAACATTTATGCAGAAACATAAAGTATTGTAAACAACAAATCACAGAACAGTCATCAGGAACCCCACTGATGACAATCGCCACTTGGCAAAGCACGTTGTGCTCTTGGCGCGTCCGCAGTCTTACCCCATCTCACACACAGATATTTACAAGCAATAAATGTAAATGCATAAATAAAGTGTGCTATCAAACATACTCACAACAGTTAGCAAATTATGGGGTAGCTCCCCTTGTTCTGGTACCGTGGAGGTTATAATTGGTTGGCTTGATGGACTGGTTGACAGTCATACATTTCGGGTGGTTTACCCAAAGCAATCAATATGCACATGTTGCAGGTTCATGCGTGAAAGATGCTGAAAATCGGATATGACTGGAATGGGTCAATGATACTACTCTTGAGGCTATTGAGCGACTCATACCATGTTTATCTGAAACGATTTACTTGCAGGAAATGATCTTGGTTGTCCATGAAACTTGTAGTTTGGGCATGTATTGAATTCACTCTAGCTTTTTAGATTATGCGTTTTTCTAAAACTCTTTTTAGGATTTGAAGAGCACGAGTAGGAGCTCTTGAAGTTTTTATGTCTCAGTTTTGATTACTATATGTATCAGCCCATGGGGCTCATTTTGTATCTCCCTGATTAATTTAATGAAATGATGTGGGTATCTTTGCTAGTGATGCACTCTCTGGGTTATTTCACGCTTTTCCGCTATTATCCAATCTAAAATTGTTCGATGAATAGCGAGCTTTATCGTTGGCCGGTCATGGCTCGTGTGTGATTGGGTCGTGACAACATGTGTGGGACGTGTGGTATTGGTTGCGATATTTTGATATATCGGTGGCCAGTGTGGGCAAATGTTGATGTTAGTCAAATGGTATATCGGTGGCCAGCATAGGTAAGGAACATCAACTTGAAGCCTTGAATAATGTTCGATGGCCAGTTTGGGCATATATTCGCATGTAGCCATGATACTTATACCGGTGGCCAGTGTTGGAAAATATTCGACATATAGCCATGAATGGGTATAGAGTGTGGATGAATACATTGTGGGTCAATACAAGAGGTAATGTGGGACATTCCTCATTGATGAGAAAACATGTAATGGAATTAGGTCATTGTATGAATTTATTCAAGACCTCATAATGTGAGATTGAGAATGTGGTCGGATACGATTTGTAACATCCCAAACTCATAGTTTTCCAGGAAATGCAGAATAACAACTTTTGTTGAATAAATCCTCAAAATAACCAATCCCAAAACAACGTATTGAGCCAAAGGTAATACTTCTAGAATGAAAACCATAAATACTCCAAGTGCTCACTAGCCTAAAAAAACACAATGTCATCAAGATAACAGAAAACTGAACTACTGCATAAGTATCTAACCACAAGTCTTCGAATAAGGTAATAATACAATTCTACCAAAAAGTACTAATATGAAACACAAGAGTGTTCACCCTCAAGTTGACGACCTCATTCAAATATCATCATCCAAGCACTTTCTCGCCCTTAGCCTCGTAGTGGACTGTTAATTCTGTAACCTATTTTCCAAGTCAAAAATAAGGAAAATAGAGTGTGACTATTATATTTTAAACTTCCAATCTCAAGAAATTTTAGTGACAGAAATCATAGAATGAATAACAATTTACTTTTATTCATAAGTGCATCCCATGCATGTTACTTTTGTATATGATAACCGAATCCCTTTTCAAAAAGGTTTGAGCATCCCACGCCCCGCGCACCCGTTGGTCTTACTCAGATTGCTAATAATTAGACTTACTCAGGTTGCCAATAACGCTACACGTCCTACGCATGTAATGCATAATATATACATGTATATCATGCTTATCCATCTCATAACATGCATCTCATCTTTTCATATCATTTCTCAACATGCATTATATAACCAATGCAACAACAATAGTTAAATAATGACTTGCAGATGTATAATTAAAAATACCATAATCCTACACTCATCGATACCACTTAACCCTTTTTCTCCTTACCTTTGAGTGAGGCCTCAATGCCTTCTTCGAGCGTCCCTGTCAAATCAAATTATAAATTTTAGTTCACATGATATATAAATCGACAAGAAGAAACGAAATCATTAACATACTTGATAATAGTAGAAAAAACTCTACTCATGGTCCTTCTCAAATACTCCATTTTCAAAGGCTAACATTATTTTTCCAAGATATATATGAGCCCCATATATCTACTCATGCGACTCGACAACGAACACATGTATAACCCTTCTATGGACTGCCTAAATCTCCAAGATTAACAAGGAACTCGAGTCTAAAACCATATACACACAACTTTCATAAAAACATGGCAACTACCCATAATCCAAGCAACTCTCTCTTCATGAAATCCCTAGATTCGATTGATATGTATAACATACATAAGTATGAACTTGATACAAGAATTAGCCTCATAGATTTGATAAAAAATAGAAAAAAAGTTCACAAAGTACATGAGTTTAAAGGACTAACCCAAGGATTGAACCACAAGAGAAATCCTTGCACCAAACTTCACAATCTCCTTCAAGTATGAAGGTTTTCTTCAATGGAGGCGTTCTCCTTCTCTCTCGCTTTCTCTCAAGAGTTGGAACACCAAAATGGGGGTAACCTCAATATATTTAACCCTAAAATGTATTAGGGTGATTAGGAACTGATTAGGAGGAAAAATCCAAGTTTACCCTTAATTATTTTTAAGTCTGTTGCATGTTTCGTCCGGACGAGCCCCACCTTCGTCCAGATGACCACATTCGTCCAGATGGGACTCCCCTTCGTCCGGACGACCAACACCAACATTTCTCCAGAAAAGTTTCTGCTCATTCGTCTGGACGAGAACCAACCATGGTACGGACGAGCACCCCAGGATGACCCCCAAACTTTTCTTTTTGACTCCCAACACCTCCAAACTCAAACCAAAACAATTCCTTCACATTCAAATCATCAAATGGGCATCCTATGGTCATTCTACAGCCTTTACCGAGTCCAATACCACTTTACCTCAAAACCTCAAGGATCGGAAATCATGCTAATTATCTGAGTTAGCCTTAACCTCAATTTCCCAACCTCATACTACACAAGCCATCACAAGACTAATCTATCATCATGATTTTTAACTAGTATAACTCAAGGTTCAATCCGATTATTTAATATGAAACATTAATTATTTACATGAAATAATTAAAAGAATTGAAATAAAGGTTACGTGTACAACTCCTCCCCCTTAGAAAATTTTGCCCCCGAAATTTATACAAAGCAAATAGTATATCTGGAAAATAAGTGCAGATATTTCTCCCGCATTGCATACTCGCTTTCCCACATTGCTTCCTTGACTCCATGATTTCGCCGTAGAACCTTGACCAAAGGAACCACCTTGGAGCGTAGCACTTGCTCCGTGCGATCCAAAATCTTCATCGACCTTTCCTCATACGACAAATCTTCATGCAACTCAAATGGCTCCACTTCTAACACATGTGTCGGATCACTCACGTATTTCCGAAGCATAGACACGTGGAAAACATTGTGAAACGAGACAATTCCACCGGCAAAGCCAAGCGATACACCGTCACCCCCACTCTATCAACGATCTCATATGGTCTGATATACCTCGGCGCTAATTTCCCCTTTCCCTTACAACGAAAAATTCCCTTCCACGGTGAAACTCGTAAGAAAACATGATCCCCAACTTCAAAATCTAACTCTCGTCGTCTATTATCTGCATAGCTATTCTGACGACTTTGGGCAACCTGCAATCTTTCTCTAATGAGCTCAATCCCTTCTGAAGCTACTTGCACCAATTCCAGCCCCAAATTTTGACGTTCACCCACCTCACTCCAACTAAGTGGTGTCTAACACCTCCTTCCATAAAATGTCTCAAAAGGTGCCATGCCAATACTACTCTGAAAACTATTGTTGTATGTGAACTATATCAATGGCAAATAGTTATCCCAGCCTCTAAGGAAATCAAGAACACACGACCTCAACATATCCTCAAGCGTTTAGATCGTTCTGTCCGACTGTCCATCCGTTTGAGGATGAAAAACAGTACTAAACTTTAAAGATGTACTAATAGTCTACTGCAAACTTGCCCAAAACCTCAATGTGAACTTAGGATCTCTATCACTGACAATAGACACTAGTGCCCCATGCAACCTAATAATCTCATCCACATAAATCTTGGCATACCGATCCGTAGAGAACGTAGTTCTCACCGGAAGAAAATGTACAGATTTTGTCAAACGATCCACTATAACCCAAATAGAATCAAAGTTCCCCTTGGACTTAGGCAAACCCACAACGAAATCCATTATAACATGCTCTCATTTCCACTCGGGTATTGGCAAACTCTAAACTAATCCTCCCATTCGTTGGTGTTCAATCTTTACCCTCTGACATGTAAGGCACCTAGCAACAAAATCGGCTATATCTCTCTTCAATCCTCTCTACCAATAATTCTCTCATAAGTCACGCTACATTTTTGTAGATCCCTGATGCATAGAAAATTTATAAATATGGCCCTCTTCCAAAATATTTCTCCTAAACTCCACATCCTCCGATATACAAACCCGGTTCCCAAACATCAACACATCATCTCCACGGACACAAAACTCTATTTTTTGCCCCCAAAAAATGTTGTCGCATCTTCTCTAGAAACACATCATACTTTTGCTCCTCTCTAATCTGATCCATATAAAAATGTTGTGCCCCAACATTAGGGGGCCCCTGTTACACCCCACCACAAGAGCTGACGAGAGGATTGACACATGCGCGACTCGCTCAAAGATTTCGCATTCATACTGTTTGTTATGTACAGAGTATCCCCCAGAAGGGCGCATCTAGACTAGTGCATTTTATGCTCCATCTAGTGGGACTCGTACCGACTACACGGGGAGGGGATCCGTGAACTCGAATTACCCCAGTATGAAGTTCATACCAATGGGTTAAACACCGGGTGGTTAATGACATCATCATGATAGTGGCAAGCATTGAACCTTGGAACTCTTAGATAACTCCAAGTTCCTTAGGCCATCTTGCCTACCACTTCTGTGTCAAACTGTCCTTAACAATTTTACTACCAAATTGTGCATCTCAAAAAAGTGATTGGAAAATGGGACTCAAGAGTTTTTTAGATTAGGGATTCTTATCTGCTACTTATTATTTCTCTCATATCTTAATGTAAAAAAATTCTACACTACATTTTATGGAGACATGTAGTGTTTTTCTGAGCCATGCTATGTGCAATAATACTTGTAATAATCATTGTAATGACAGACACTTTGTATTCTTCTGGAGTTAAATCAGTCATCATTTCACTTTTAGGCTTAACTCCTGAATTGTCCAAATTATCTATCAAGAATTATTGCACATAGCATACTTTTATTCAAAAAGACACACTACTACAATAATAGATAACAATGACACTTATAATTTTAAAATAATATTATTTTAAAAAAAATAACATTAAAAACTTTATTTTTTTAAAATAACAATTTAATTATTAAAGTGATATTGTGGGTGAGAATTTTCTAATCACCCTTTTCGATGTCCAAAAATGTCTAGGAGCTGAAGATTGATGACTTTCTGAATATTGCCGAGCTGCCAATATCCTAGAAATTCGCTGCAACACAAAAATAAAGCTATGGGACCCCCTCCCTTTCTCTCAGGGGGTACTCCGATGCTTAAGTTAATATTTGAAGAAATATATAACTTAAGGAAAAATTGAAATTCAGAGATTGAATTTAGTGTCAGAGTTTGCATACCTTTGAAATGTCATCTGTCTTTGTATTTATACTGTCCTTCTTCATTTATTGCTTGGGTCCCACCTTTCATAAACTATGTTTTTGAATGGTGGGGTCTGACTGTATAATCCTCCTTTTCTGTCTTATGTGGGTCATATAATATGTCGAACGGCCAGTGGGCCCCTTATGTTTCCACTTTCATCTATATTATTGGCTTCACTCAATCTTCTTTTTGTCACTTCATATATTATTCTTTCTTTGCGTATCATTCTTTATTAGAATTGCTTAATGATTGGAACTTTTATTCCAATCATTAAATAGATACAAACTTTCAGTTATGATATGATCTTTTTCTTCTTTTTTATGTTAGTTCTTTATACAACTTAATTAAATATTCTATTTCGACTTCTTTATCGAAATTAATATTATATTCCCGAGCTCCAATCCTGCTCGGGATACAATTCTGTAATGTATTGCCATAGATAATTCTGTTTATTCTGGATGTATTCTTTCTTAACTGTAACTTCACCTTTAGATAGAACTCATTCATATCGTCATTTTCGACTAATTGCCCGAAGTGAAAAACCTTGGCTCGAGCTGAATTTAAGCTCGGGGGGTTCCGTTGAAAAATATCATTCATCTCGTTCTTTTCTGTGCAGAATTAATTTTTGCACGGGACATATTAATTCTGTGCGGGAATTAACATTTTAAGCATATAAACTATCTTTTATCATTCTTATGGTTGCATTTTTACGTTTTGTCCTTACATTTATTTTTACCTACCACAAAAGCCCCCCAGCTTTGCCCAGGATTTATGCCGAGCACAAAAGACTGGGGAAAGCTGTCTTAATATTGTAATTAGATGTGCACTTTCTTATCTTTCGTTTTTATATTCCTTAAAATATTATTTAAGGCAAAACGATGGTATAATTTTTACGCTTTTCGAGATGTCGTGTTAGGCGCATTAAATGCTAATTGACACCGCCTAAAAATACCTTGTTTTATTCAAAATTTTCGATTTTTTTAATATAAACATTTTTTATAAAGGCCCAGCCCTAATCGTATTCGTTCTTGCCACTCCTTCCCCTCTCTACTTCGTATCTTCTTCGTCTTCTTCTCCTTTTTCTCTGTAAGTTTTAGGGTTTTTAAATTCTTTTTCTTTAATTGCTTTCATGGGGGTTTTTAGGCGTTGGTGTGATACTTCACAACGAATGGAGCAATTTCGCCAACTGTACCACATCCCGGATGATGTTGCTACAGAGTTGGCTACTGTTGATTCTTCCATTGTCGCCAACCAATGCCAATGCAACACGAGAGGGTCAAGAGTGCAACAAATAAAAGTAAGGAGTAGTCAACTTATATTTTGCCAAGGAATCAGGTATCCTAATAACGACTAGGATAAGTCACGAACGCACAGTATCAGCATGCCGAACAAAGGTTGATAGAAATTGCCCTTCCTTCATGCAAGCTCACAGAAAGAGAAGAGACGAGAAGGAATTTGAAAGGTGATTTTCACTCACTGTTGGGGACCGACCTTGGGGAATCTTGAGGGTTGTTTAAGTATATTGTTAATGTTTGGTCTCCTTTTAAATAATTCAAAGTATATATGGATTTTAATCCACTTAAATCTATGTCATGTGAACATCTACTCTTCCAAGGCTTCTAGAGGAGATTACTTGGCTCTTCGTCGGTACCGGGTGAGTTTGTGTTAGATATGAATCTCATTTATTCATATGCAAACCTTATATGTGTTTAACTAAGATTGTATTAATTAATTATGTTAATCTTCAGTTATGATTAACATGACAACTAAGTTAAAGAACATTGAACGTGATATATCTACTCATGAGACTCGACGACGAACACATGTATAACCCTTCTATGGACTGCCTAAATCTCCAAGATTAACAAGGAACTCAAGTCTAAAACCATATACACACAACTTTCATAAAAACATGACAACTACCCATAATCCAAGCAACTCTCTTCATGAAATCCCTAGATCCGGTTGATATGTATAACATACATAAGTATGAACTTGATACAAGAATTAGCCTCATGGATTTGATAATAAAATAGGGAGAAAGAGTTCACAAAGTACAAGAGTTTAAAGGACTAACCCAAGGATTAAACCACAAGAGAAATTTAACTAGAGGTGGCCCTTCCATATCACATCTATTTTATGCTGATGACTTGATGTTGTTTGGTAGTGCGACCATTTTAAACTGTAGAACTATGCTCACTGTTTTGAAGCAGTTTTGCAATAATTCAGGTCAAAATATAAACCTAGCCAAGTCTAAATTGTATATCTCCCCGAACGTTAATCTATTAGACCGAAAGAATCTTAGCACTTACAGTGGGATCACTCTCACCAATGATTTGGGTAAATACCTCGGCGTCCCCTTATTCCATAACAGAATTAGTAAAAACCATTTCAACCACATTGTGGAAAAAATCCAAAACAGATTATCTGGTTGGAAAGCAAAATATTTATCGATTGTTGGTAGAGCCATGCTCATAAGATCGGTGACGTCCGCTGCCCCTAACCATACAATGCAAGTTGTGGAAATCCCTGTTAATGTTTGCAACAAAATTAACAAACTTAATAGGGATTTCTTGTGGGGCACAAATGAAACAAACAAAAAATTGCACCTAATGAGTTGGAAATCAGTATGTAACAATAAGGACAGAGGGGGCCTGGGCATCAAACAAATGAGAATCCAATATCAGGCATTTGTATCCAAATTAGGATGGAAACTCCTTTCGGGAAATGCAAATCTGTGGGCGACCACCCTAACAAACAAATACCTAAAAAATCAACAGTTTTTTGAGGCCAATGTGAAGAAAAATTGTTCGCCACTCTAGAAAGCAATTTTAAAAACAAGATCATTACTCTCTCGGGGTATTAAATGGTCAGTGGGTAATGGGAACAGAATTCGAATTTGGACAGACTAGTGATGCGGCACTAAACCATTGTGTCAATCGCACCTAGGACCGCATGTTAATTCCACTGATAGGTTTGGAGATATTGAAGACAACCCCCATTGAGGAATGACCTCATCAGGTATATTTAATATTGCATCTGCTTATGAATCAATTTTAGAATCTGATGATATGGACACTGATTAGAAATGGATTTGGAATAAAAAAAATTTTTTTAAGGAAAAATTAAAAAAAAAAATTTCAAAAAATACATTTAATTTGATAATTTTTTTGTAGGGGTGACACCCCGATCGAATTGTGCCACCCCCAAAGCTGATTCCTGGCTCCGCCCCTGTTTATAGGGGACTAACCATTATTCTCAGTAAAGGGTATGCGGATACAATTCTGGAGACCGACTCGATGGAGGCTTTGAAAACGATCAATGAAGATATCGGCGATCAAAATGCAAACAGAAACTTAGTTGCAGACATCAAACATTTGGTGAAAGGGACAAATACATATGTGAGACACGTTTTCGGGG
>NMUG010004227.1:0-14042 GCA_002855965.1 Monotropa hypopitys | reverse complement strand
GGTGCCTTTCCTCTCGACGGTGATGGTTTTTTCCTTTTGATGGCCGGAGTCCTCTAGTTCCAGCCGGACGTTATGAAGGTCGTGCGGACGGACCTCAATGAATTCTCCTTCTTCATACATGTACAGCGGGACGGATGATATCCCTATGGATCGTCCGCTGGAATGGGATTCGTGGTGTCTGGGGCGCTGTCCGTCGTCCTCTGGTTGAGCTGTCCGGTGCTTATGCCCTTCGGCTACTCTCTTCCCTTTGCGCTCTTTATCTTCCTTTGATCGGCGCCGGTGCCTCCCTTGCCCCGAAGATCACGAGGCCGAGTCTGTAGCGCCGGCCATCCTGGTTACATGGTCCCGGAGCTGTGCAATCTCTGCGTCCCTCTTTTTCAGCATCCGATCTATCGCCGTTGCATAGGCCGAACCGAGCTCCGATGTGAGTTCGGAGGGGGACGCGAAGAGCCCTAGGGAGACGTGCTGCTACGGAGTAGGGGGCCCAGGGGGAGTGTGGTGTCCTGGTTCGTCGGTGTGGAATTCGCATCGTCCATGAGCTGAGACTTGGAAGTCTAAAGTGGGCAGATATCAGGTTTCCACCGAGGCAGGGGTTAGCTGGGTCCCATCGTGAACGCCAATTGTGGAGGCTGATTTCTGCCGGATGCTTCCTTTATTGCTAGTTCTCTGGACACTGACTGTCGGTGATGAACCGGAGGCTCGCGTGGTCCCTGCAAACAATAAATGGATCCCCCTGCTTGGTTCCTATAAAAAAGAGGTTAGTGCCCGTCGGTCGGTCATGACCAACGGGGCCTCCGATGCTTAAGTTAGTCTCTTTTTGTGGAAAGGGTTGAAGCAAATATGGAGAGGCCGGACAGTAGTCGTTGGGGATCAGATCTTGTGAACAGTATCCCCTGGGGGGTATTTATAGGAGTGTGTTGGCTTGGGGCTCAAGAATGGCACATGGGCCGCGCGTCATGGGCTCCCCAGTGGGCCGGAATGTTTGGTGGGCCGGGTTAGCTGTACGGACGAAGACCCGCGAGCGGGCGCCCGAGATGTCCTGTACTTAGATGCCGCCGGAGGGTTGGTCCTCCGTTAAGGAGCTGGTCGGCTCGGGAGTAAGACCCTTATCACAAGGATGATTATGGTGCTCTGCCGATTGACATGGTAGTCGGAGGCTGGCGGCCGGTAACACGGAGGTCACTCAGGCTACCCTATCTGGGAGGAACAGTGGTCTTACAAAAATGCTTCCTGCCGAAGGCCCGTTGTACCGACGAATTGGGAATGCCGAAGGATCCTCAGAGCTTGAGGATACGACCGACGTTAGATAACGAGTCCGGTCCCTTAGAGCATAAGTCCGGCCACCACAAGAACCATGAAATACCTATGGATTATATACCTCTTGTTGTAGGAATAGATCCCCCGAGAACCCATGTAACGGCCCGGATTTTCAAACCATATTTTTTTTAAAATATTTAGATAACAAGGAAAGAGAAACGTGCGTTAACTATTGTTATTCGAGTACATCTAGTCGAAGTAACCATTACACATCATGCGATACAATAAAGAAAGTACGAAAGAAATACAGAGTGTGGAAGAATAAATACATCAACTAACTATAGCAACTACAAAGAAGGTACAGAGAGAAGAAGAAAAGGTACAACATCTGGCTACTACAACTGAAACAAAAGTACATGGAAAACAGTAAAAGGTAGACTAAGGTGGAAAGCTCCTAAGAATCCAGCAGCAAGCCAAGTCTCGAGTCCACAGTCACCACAAGCCCTACAAACAAGTCCTGGGAAAAGGAAAGAAAGGAGGGTCTGACCACACCACAGCTCAGTAGGAAAACCCCTAAATACTACCAAGCATGCACATGCGTGTGCGTGCCTAAATGTCCACACAAAAACAAAAACAAAGGAGAGAAAAGAAACCCATCTCAAGTAAAGGTGTAACACAACCTCAAGGCAAACCCAAACATTAGCACACAACCGACCATGCAAACCAAGTGATACTCTAAATACCAACCAACAACAAAGTATAACCCATTAAGACCAATAGTGACGTACAACCCAATAAAACTAGTGTACGACCAAAGTGGGACAACCTACAAAACCGTAAGGTAACCCAAAAGACCACTACAACCAAGATCACAACGCAATCACTAGAGTAGGACAACCATCAATTGAACCAAGGTAGCATAAGAGGCCACAAGGACACAACCTCAAACCAATCTACCACCCAACAGCCCAAATTACCAAGAACATTGTTGTGGATTCGGTTCTCATTTAACTTTGGAACATATTGGAGATTTAGGTAGATTTTCAACTACAAATCAATTACTTCCATATTGTCTCCATATGACAAATCATAGGAGCCCAAGACATCCTTTCCAACAATACCCACCTCGTCGACTAGGCAGGTCATGTACTTGGAGGTCGCACTAGTCCGGTACACAATATTCCTACAAGACCGAAGCAAGGGGTCTCACTTACTCGACGACCAGCAAGGGGCTATGTACCAAGACACCACAAAAATCGTCCCTACCGGTCTTCCCCCTTGGCAACACAAGGGAGTCACACAGGGCTCGTACAAATCCGAAACAACATTATTCCCACTTGGCGGCTCAAGGGGTCACATCGGGTATCACACACGCAATCACACCTATGGGTAGGGCAAGAACATTTTAAAACCCGGATAGGTACCAACATAAACAACACACGGGCTAGAGCTGCCTTCCTCTAATCCCGGATAGTTCAAAAGTCATATGATAAAAAGGGTTGGGGCAATCAAACATCCCAATTCCCAACTTGGTACCCTTATGTGAGACGACAAAATCCAAACCACTCCTCACATGATCTTTATCATTAAATTAGTTGAAATAGAAGTGATAGATTCATAGTTGAGAAAGGGCGGTCCTCGTAGGATCTATCCCTCATATTGGGCATTTATTGAGTATGTTGAGTACATTATCAAGTTTCTTCAAATTATAATACCTCCTTGACTACATCAAGGGCAAACCAACCCAAACCAACAATGCCACCAATAAGTCAATAACACCCAGGAGACCAACTAAGTGACAATATCCAAAACATTCGAGAGGATCCAAACAACCCAATTTACTCCAAAAACTCACACAGGAATTTCATCGAACACTTAGTGTCCCTTCAATTTCATAGGGCCTACAATGATGTTCAAGTCCCAAATCAACCAATCATTCATTCTTACTACTTCTACAATAAATCCCAAGACCATAATTTTGCCAGAAAATGATCGATAACTCTAAGGAGAATTTTGTCGAACACTTGGTGACTACATCCTCTAGATGTCCCAAATCAATGTCACCAAGCAATATACCACACCCAAATCATTACCAACAATTGTCTACGACATACCTAGACAAACCCTAGGCTACCAATGATGAATTCCAACCCTAGGCTACCAATGACGAAATCCAACCCAAGACCACGAGATATACAACCTATATACACACACACACATACATACGAGGGAGTAGAGAGAGATTACCCACCGGAGATTCGTCGGAGCTCCGATGTCGCCAGAAAACATTCAACATACCACCACAAACCAGAACCGTAGATGCGTAGATCGGCTTGCCCTCGTCGACGTTAGTGAAGAGGATTTGTTCCAAATCCTAGGGGAACACCCTCAAAGTTAGAGAGAGGAGGGAGGGGGAGAGAAAATATAGAGAGAGAGTGAGAGAACTTACTTGAGATAGAGGGAGAGAACTTAGGATTGAAATTGCGAGCTCCAAAATGCCTCAACACGTACACACACACACACACATATATATATATATATATCCCCACGTGAAAGGACCCAATTGCCCTTCATTTAATCTGCCAGACAGCAAAAATACCCTTAGCGACCGATCGAAGACGGCTAGCTCGACCGGTCGAGACCCTATAATAAACTTCTCTAGAATATCGCGACCGGTTGACAATGGCTCGGCGGACCGGTCGCGAGCATGCAGTTTAGCTCACAGGAAAACCACGACTGGTCGACAACGGTAACGTAGACCGATCGACGCTGGAAATTTTGCAACATTTGCAAACATAACCTTATGTCGGCCGTAACTTCTTCGTCTGACCTTCGATTGAGACAATTCAAGTTGCATTGGACTTCTAATGAGATTCTTTACAACTTTAATGAATAATGTATTCACGTTCAGAAAATACTTCGAGGTCATAATAGGCCTAGAAGACCCTCGGCACATTGCTGGAACAATCTAAAATCATACCAACTCAATACCGGGAATGCTCAGCACTCCAAACCGCTAGATTATCATCTATCGGGCCCCAACCTTCTTATTTTATTTTGAAAACTCGCTTTTAATAAATAAAATTTTTCATTTTCATTGTTTATAAAAACATTTCTGAACCGTTCCAACCCAAGTTGAATTTCCTCCAAATTCCCCTTCCTCTCTCACTTTGTTCATACAAGAAAATGACTTACTGAAATGAAATTGAGAAGGGACTGATTTTCTCCCTTAGCCTTACAAAACAAAACTTAACTCTATGCAAATAGTATTCCATGTATCACTATCAATATTTGTAGGCTACACCCATTAGAAATTTTCTAATACTCCACACACACTCTCTAAAATATACCTCCACTTGTATTAATTTTTATTTCAACCTTCCACATTTATTAAAAAACAATTATCCCGACTTATTATTATTTTCAGACACGGGTATTAAAACATATATATATTATATGTTATATATTCGGGTCGGGTCGAATTTTGGGTCGAAATCTCCAGGACCCGTACCTGATTCGAAACCCGTTGGATTTTCAAAATACTGATCCAAAACCGCACCTATGGGTAAAAAATCGAGTAAACCCGCTCTGATCGGTTCAGATCGACCGAGTATCCATTGGGTTCGAATCCAGTTTCTATCCCTAATTTTCACGGCTACTATAAATAGTATTTAAAATTTAATAATTTTTTATTATTATATATATACTTTTTAGAAATATTTTAATTGAATTTTTATAACAAAATCATTCTTTATAAAAAATTTATTTTCTTTAAATATTATTTTTTATAAAACAATATTTGAATTGATTGACTCCACATTATATTTTTGACACAATGGATATGATTAATTTTATCCAACAGTTCAAACTCTTTTCTTTCCTACCTTTACTTCGGAGTCCCATATGAATAATTAGAAGCGTTATAAATTTTCAAATAATTTTTTAAATGACTTTATAAAAAAGTACTACGACCGGATAACTTTAAATTCTTCATCCAGTAATATTTTATTCATAAATTTTAGGCCGAATTTTTGAATCATTTTGGATTGAGCACTTACACTTATCCAAATGAATTAATTTTTTAAAGTATAACTTAAAAGATTATTTCAAAATTTATTAACGGATTAGATTATTTATGCGTGACCCGCACCTCATGACTCGTATTTCCATAAATATTTCTCAAAATAAATTCATGTTTTAGATCAAATCTACTGATCCTCGGTTGAGGTTCACAAGGCCGTTCATCGTGACTTAGCGTTTAAAACCCCCTTTGGGTTGTCATCCTAAGGTTTAAAATTCATTTGGTGCCTCTATGTCTCTAATTCCCATCTCCATTTGAGTTCAATTATGTTTTGTGATGAGTGCATTTGGTTCCCGAGGGTCTAGGATTGGTCCGAGGTGTCTCGGGATGGCCCGAGATGGATTTAGGCTTGAAAACAAAATCTGGTGCCTATGCACCAGTTGTTGCATTGGTTGTTGCACCGGTGCACAGAGCTTCTGTTGGGCATCCGTTTTAGTTGCACCGGTGCACGTTTTTGTTGCACCGGTGCAGGAAGGTTCTGTGATTGCACAATTGGCCATTCAAGCCTTGTGCACTGGTTGGGAATTTTGTTGCACCGGTGCACAGAGCATTTTGGTAGACTTTTTGTCCTCATTAAGGGCATTTTTGTCTTTTTACTTGGGGGCCGTATATATGTGTGTTTAGGGCAAAACACTCATTTTCCTACAGATTGTCTCTCTCTTCCTCCCTTAAGTAAGTCTTTCTCTCCCTCTTTATATTCCTATCCCTTCTCTCTAATTTTTGGAGGTCTTCCCCTAGGATTTGGGAGAAATCACATTCATTAACGTCGATGAGTGCGTCAATGTCTACACATGGATGGTCTAAGTTTGCGGTGGTATGAAGAATCCCTCACCTAGGGATTTTGATATTTAATGGTTTCGGTGGGTAAAATCTCTTCTAATCCCGAGTGTGTGTGTGTATGTGATTGTCTTTATTCCATTCATTTGGGTAGTTCATGTGCATAGGTCCCTTTGGTAGGCTAAGGGATGTTTAGGGTTGTGTTGAGGTGAAATGCTTGTGGCTATATGGTTAGGAAAGGTCTAGGAAGTTCAAATAAATGGTTATTGGACTTATGCCGACTAGGTGTTTGATAAAATGCCCAAGGAGCTTGTGAATTCAATTAGAAGATACTAAGAGTTGTGTTGTGGTCAATTTGGGTTTGTATATCACCCTAAAATCATGTGATCGCTACGTTTTTTATAGAATGATTAATTGGGATTTGAAGTCAAATTGTGGTTATAGGGGTGCTAGGAAAGGTCGTGGTGTCATTGAATGACCTTGGAAGGTCATGGTGACCATGTGTTCGATGAAATTCCCGAGAAGGGTCTTGAGTTGAATTGTGGGGGCAATATAATGATATGTCATCTTAGAACCCGTATGTGGATGAAAGTGTATGATAGAAGACTTATGGGGCATTGGTGGACCCTTGGAATTCATTGGGCACCAAGTGTTCGATGAAATTCCAATGATGGTCATTGAATCAAATTGAGGGCATATGTGACTTGCATAGGTGCCTTGAGAAGGAACCGTAATGTTGGGATGGTTGTTGGATCTGTCGCGCCAGGAAAATCTTCCACCTCCCTTCTTCGCTTCCGCCCGTGTTTTCGGGGGTCGCGCTTCCGGACGACGTACTTTGTATTTTCGAGGTTTAATGCGACGTTTGAAAAATAAAATTTGATGATGGCTGGACTTACTTGATTTTTAAAATGTTCAGACTTAATAACGGTTTTATAATTGCCAAGGCAATATATATCCTATTATTAATGTGTTTTTTAGAATCGTCACTCGGCATAGAGTAATGGTGTGCCAAGTCACCGGTTTTAATAGGAAAAGATGGTCTGCGAAATCAGAAAATCAGGTTCGGAGATTTGATTACGAATGGAGAAGGTGTTAGGCACCCCATTCGCCCTTTCGGTACTTCCTTTCCAAAAATAAACCTTCTTCCAATTTAAAATCAATGATTTCTCGACCAAGAGAAATAAATATAAAATTGATGCTTGAATGAATTCAGTTAGGTTTTACAGATGGGCAACACTTTGATTCTGTTTTTGAGATTTTATGAAAAGAATTTAAAGAATAAATTGAATTTTGATCTTTTTGATTGTTTTTACATTTTTTAATCTGACAGAACTCCGACCTCACTTTGGAAAGAATGTTTCTCTTGGAGATTCCAATAGAATATTGAGTGATCCGGTACAACCCGACTCACAAAATATTTCTGTGATCCTTAGTTAGTCAGCTATTGCAAATTTTCACTGAATGACTCGAATCTAGAAATTTTTGTTTTAAAGATATTTTTGTATTTTTCAGTCAGACAGAGGTTCAACCGTGTTTATGAAAAATATTTTTGTTATTGATTTTGGGAATTTCAAAAAGAATATAGGGGGACACGGTATGAACCAATTCTCGAGATATTCTTCCGATCCAAATCGGTCAGTTACTGCAAGATTTCACTGATCGATACGAATCAAGGAATTAAATTTTTGATTTAAAGTGCTTTATTTTATAAGAGAAAAGAGATTATTCTTGTTTTTGGAAATTCCAAAAGAATATCGAATGGCCCGATATGACCCGATTCATAAGGTATTCTTTCGATCTAAATCGATTAGCTACTGCAAAATTTCACTGAACGATACGAATCAAGGAATTGGACTTTGGAGTTTTATGATATTTTCTTTGTATTTTACGAATAGATTGATTTTCTTTGAATTTTGGAAATCCCAAAAGACATCGAGTGACCCGGTGTGACCCGATTCACAAGACGTTCTTTTGATCCAAGTCGGTCAGCTACTACAAGTTTTCGCTGAACGACATGAATCGAGGGATTTCTTTCTTTTATGTTTTTGGGAATGTTTTTTTTTTGTATAATTAA
Organism: Monotropa hypopitys; assembly: GCA_002855965.1. Taxonomy (NCBI): domain Eukaryota; kingdom Viridiplantae; phylum Streptophyta; class Magnoliopsida; order Ericales; family Ericaceae; genus Monotropa; species Monotropa hypopitys. Next base: position 5,853 of record NMUG010004227.1, on the reverse strand, counting down.
AATGAAATGTTAAGAATGAGAGGGGGAATATGTATAAATATATATAGATATATATATGGACATATATATAAAGAGGCAAATATCATATATAAGTCGTGTTGGAATATTTCCAAACCGGACGACTTATATACAATATACCGACAAGGTCGGGTTTAGAAATGAAAATAGAAATGAATAAAATACTCTTTTGCTTTTCCTTACAAATTTCAAGAGACGAAAACTTGGCTTTAACGGCATATTGCAAACGTAAGCCAAAAATTCATAAATCAATTTTTGCAAGTTCGATTTCTGATTTATTCAATGAAATAAATGTTCCAAGATCCCTGATTATTTGACCGAACAGCCGGTAGGCATAGCCATATGCGAGGCCGAGATATCATTTGATGAAATCCTTGAAAGATATTTCTTTGAATAAAGAAGAAAGGTGGCAAGCGAGCCAACAACATGTTTTTGCATTTTCAGGGCGAAGACGTATTTATGTTCTTCTCGTACGTGATGTCGAAGTAGACGTAGCCTAGCATGCGTCAAATTCTAACGAGGAGAATGACATAAATGGTCTTCTTCTTTTATTTTAGGTGATTACATATTATATAGATAAAAAACGTTTTCATAATTTTCTCGCCGACGGCATCGGAATAGGCATAGTCATACATGTGCCGATTTTGCTAGGATAGATTATGAAACCGATGCTTTGCCTCTTTGATGTTTACATCGCAGCGAACAAAAGAAAAAGAAAAGAAGAAAATAAAAGAGAAGAAGATATAAAAATGTTTTTTATATATTTACCTTGAATATTTACAACTTCGGGAGTCAAAATCTCTAACGGTAAATTCCATAAACTATAATAAAGTATAGTATCCAAGTCAAAGCCGATACTAATACTAGACTATAGAATGGAACTTCTACACCGATAGACAATACTCAAAGGAAAAAAGAAAGAAAATAAAATGTTTGTAGAAAATTCGACAGAGGTTCGGCTGTGTTTGGTTGATTTTGGAATTTTTGGGTAGAGGTTTGGTAGTTTTTGAAGGTTTGGCTTTGGTAACTTGGCTTTGTGGTGGCTGGATTTTGGCTTAGAAATGATGTTTATCTCAAGGACAAGGGTTGTTATTGATGGAAGTGGGGTAGTAGGATTTTAGAAATGGTTTTAGGTATTTTTGGAATGATTTCGATAAGGGTTTAGGCTTTGAAAATAGGTTCTGCCCGGGCAGTGTTTGTATTGGAGAGAGTGTTTTGAACTCAAATGGCCAAGGGTCCTCTCCCAAGAGGGGGAGAGTGGTTTTATAGAAAAGTCCATGTCGCATCTATAGAGACATGCTGAGTCGGAATTTTTTTATTGAAAGTGCGTTGGGAAAGGTGATTTGATGTTTTGGAAATGTCGTTTAGGTGGAAATTATATCACCAAATCCGCCGAAAATCAAAAATGAAATAAAATTAAAATGAAAATGAATTTCTAAAGTCTTCTTGGGTTCTGAAATTGATCCGGACATTTGATTTGCGCTTGCTCGGCTCTATGCTCGGCTCCGTCTTTGAAATTTTGAAGTAGATATTTGCGATGCTTGAGTCAAATCATGAATTTAGAAAATATTTCGGGACGAATCCGGACACTTTTCGGAAATTCTTTGGAAACCGGCATTTTTGCTCTGAACGGAAGGGGATGCTTCGGGCCTACACCTTGAACTGCTCTTTATCCGTCGAATGTAATTAGCAGTAAATGTCTGTCTCCACAAATGATGTCCGTAAAAATTGTGTTTGTCAAATTCTGACGTCGGCTCGTTGTCGCAGTGAAAGATAAACAAAACGGTGTTTATGCTTGACTGAATTCCGAATTTTGATCGGATGGATTCAGTTTGTATGCAGACTTCTCGGTAACGGAATTGCTGATGACTTTCCATTCCTGAACATGATTTCAGATGCTTGTGTGAAATTCTGCTGATTCCGGAGCATAAAGCGTGCAGAGAGGAGCTTTGTCGGCCGTCAGATTACTGTTTGTCTTGTACCGTAGGCCGGATTGAAATTCTGACTTCGAGTAAACGTTCCTTAACATTTTATCGATGTTTGTTGATTGATGCATTGTCACTGGCTGACGCTGGCGCTGCTTGTGGGGAATCCTGACATCCCGGAACTGTGCTCGAATTTGTTTGGAGTCTGGTTTAACCAATTTGTTGATTCCTGAGGTTGGGTCAAAATTGGATATCAACGGGATCCCCTCTTGTATTCTTGGTGTTTTGACTTAGTTGGAAACCCAAATGGTAGATCTATAAGAAGTAAGGTAGTCCGGTGCATTGTTAACATCGATGTGGGATCTCCCTTGACTCTGTCAAGGTTGAGAATATTGGAATGGTTGGTTCACTCCCTTGGTTTCGTCAAGGTTGAGTGTTGGTGTTGAAACACTTAGTCGCATGTAAACCAACGTATTTGATTGTCTCCCTTGGTCCGGCCAAGGTTGAGCTAAGGTTCGAAGAAGTTAACTAATTGATTCAATATACCTAACGACCCTGGAACAAGATTTTGTGAGTAAGTTTGTCCTGAACAACAAGACCAGAACAATCAAAGATAAGCACACAATTGTTGTCTTTAGAAAATTGAGACACAGACAACAAATTATATGACATTTTGGAGAATGTAAAATATAGGACAACTTAAACACAGATTTTGAAGTGGTTAGAAGACCATTACCAGTGTTAGTTATAGGAATCTGAGAGCCATTACCAACCAAAACATTTTCAGTAGTAGTCATAGGTTGAGGTTGAACAATGTTGTTCAAATTTGGAGTAATGTGATGAGTAGCTCCACTGTGAAACAACCATGATTGAACATATCCATCACTTGGATTATTACCACCATACACACTTCTTGAACCATAAGCACATGAATTTGCATAAGAGATACCAGCAAAAGGACCATGATTACTCTGAGAATTACTCAGTTGTTGAGAAGGACTGGTATAACCAACCAAATTCTGAGGTGAAAAGTTCTGAACAATCTGAAACTGTGGCCTCGCTATTTGATTTTCACAAACAAACTAAGGAATGTGGAACTGATAAGGATTAAAATTTACTCTCAACTGATACTGATTGAAATTTTCTCCAGTGTTTTTGTGAAAACAATAATCGGTTGTATTATTGTGTTTTCCACATACCTGACAAGGATCCTTAAAATATCTTGATCCTTTGTTACCTCTCCCTTTATTGCTACCCCTATGATAATTTCCATATACTTTCTATGGCATATAGTTAGAGTTTCCCTAAGGTGTAACTATCATTTCTTGACCATTACTACTATAACTAGGATTAGAACCAACCACACCTACTTTGGTCATGCTATTATTCAAATCAATCACAGAATTACTATATGAACTCTGTTGATTATGAATTGCCACAAGAATAGTAGTCTGATCCACACTATTGTCAAATGATAGTTGTTGATCTTCTTCTATCAGCATGTCAACAAGTTCATCAAAACCAATATTACCTCCTCTTGTTCTTATGGCAGTCTTAAAACCATTAAACTCCTTAGGCAAACCTCTTAATGTGTGAAAAACAAGATCATCCTCATCAACAGGACTTCCAGCCAATTTTTGTACCAAATCTTTTAAACTATCAACATACTTCTCTATTATTTCAGTTTTTGTATGCATGAACATCCTACACTTCAGTTCATAAACATTGATCTTAGTTAATGAGTTATATCGATTACTCAATTATTCTCACACATCCTTGGCATGAGAAATCCCTAAAACATAAGGAAGCGTACTCTGAGATAATGTGGCAGTCAAACAAGACAACAGTTGTGAATCTATAACCTTCCACACAGCAAATTCAAAATTATCAACTATACATCCTTCTGCATTTTTAATTTTTGATGATGGACATTCAATTAAACCATTCAAATAACCAAAGAAACCATTGGCGTTCATAACATTTTCGACTTGAAGATGCCACAAAAGATAATTTGTTCCATCAAGTTTAACATTTACCAGAGAGTAAAAATTTAAAATGAGAAATGTACGAGAATGAGATAGAGTTACAGCTGCAGATGTCATTGCTTGGATCTTGAGACTTTCGTCTACAGAAGCTCTGATACCATGAGAAAAATAAGAAACAGAATCTTGATTTTTATTATTCTCTTCCTGATCAACAAAATACAACTCAAGACAGACTTTTATAGTCTTTTCCACCGACATAACAAATAAAACAGAATTACAAAATAACACTTGATTTACCGGAGAACCAACATACTCTTTCCGGAAAACCAGAATAACAAACAACAACCATAACAACCAACTCACTGATTTACCAGAAAAGCACAGACCATATACCGAGAAAAGGCTTATTGTCTAACAGATATGCCCTACGAGGGCTACTCATACTCAATCTTCAATCCATCGCTTATGATTCACAAACATAGTGGACTCAATCAGAACGGAATCATTTAATGAAACATGGCTAGCTTTGGCTAGGAAATGAAATGGAATCACTTAATGACGTGGAATTAAAGGGTAGCGGGGGCCCTCCCAACAAATTGCGGAACGTAAGAATATTTATACGGGAATGAACTTATGATGAGATTCCCTAGATGGTCGTTCTATCCATGACATTGTGGACAATGGGGGTAGCGTAGCCCTCCCAACGAGTTGGGGAATGATGGAAGGAAAGGATAGTGTGTTGACGAGCCACTATACGGATAAATCAAGAATGGACTTATGATGGGATTCTTGGATTTATCTCTATTGCAATATTATGGAACGATTCTCAAACATGATAAAACAAGGTTGTAAGATAAATCCGGAATGGACTTATGATGGAATTCCGAGATTTATCCATGTTATGGCATTAAGGAAACGATTATCAAATATGAATAAAGTGTATAACAAGAACATGATAACTTCACTTGTATTCATACCTAGAAGGAAAGAAAGGAATGTCGGTCAACCCTCATTTCATCAAAGTTGAAGGAGTTTGGAAATATACTTGAATCGCTCAAATATTTAAAAGTGGCACTTGAACCCAAATCCATAATGACGTCTAAGGTTAGAAAGGAACGTGTGGTATGCTAGTGATTGGTATCTTGGTAAAGTAGTCCTTGGTCTCTTCTAGTAGATTCTTGGAATGGTCTTGTCCTAATAGAGAAGGTAAAGTCTTGTGTTCGGGTGATAGTCTAGTTTAGTTGGGTCTTGGAGACTTTAATAGTGCATCCATTGATATTGAGGACTTGAGTCGTTATTCATCGTCAGTCACATGCACGAGTCCAGTGTGTCTTGAGGAGTTATCGTCATGTCATATGACTTGGGTTCTTTTACTGTCTTGCACGCTTTGCTTGTGGACACTTGAGCACACACCCTCCATATGCATGCATGGTAGTAGTCAAGGTTTTGCTCACTGAGCACGTGGAATGCTCAGACCCTCTTCCCCTTCCCCCCCCCAATTTTTATATCGCAGGGATAGGTGGCATTGTTGATTGGAGTTCGACTCATCTGCTAGATTTTCTCGGAAGCTTTGCCACTCTTGCTTCAGTTACATCTGTTGTATCTTTCTAATTTATTTTATTTGTATCAGGTGTAGTCAGTCAGTGTATTTAGTTACTTCCGCACTTTATTCTTCTTGTATATCTCTCTCTTGTATCATATTGTACACTATCTGGTTATCTTTACTGATTGGCTTATATATGGCAAGTGACTCTCCCTAATTTATTTATTATCCATTTTATTTCAAAAAATAGTTTGAAAATCCGGGGCGTGACAACTCAATTGCATCGTGGCATCCATATTAAAAAAATATTTTAATTTAACAATTTTTTTTAACAAAATGAATTTTCTATAAAAACTATTTTTAAAAAATACTTTTCTTTAGA
>NMUG010004226.1:0-14043 GCA_002855965.1 Monotropa hypopitys | reverse complement strand
GACATTGATATTTGGGACTCGTCATTTGCACCGATGGTTGAAATGGTTTCCTTGTTGTTGAGTTTCGACTCCCACTCTAGTTGCGTAGTAGGGTTGTCGTTTGGTAGACTTGTCGTTGATGGCCGTTTTCCCATCGGGATTGATTTAATTTCCCTAGCGTATATCGTTTCTTGTATGGTTGGGAAATCGTGGAATGGTCTCTTCTTTGAAATTGAAAATTGTGGTTACTTTGGGGTGTATTAGTACTTGGTGGTCTAGTGATTGTGACTCCTTGGGAAGTGAGAATATCTCGGTGTGGTAAAGCCTTGTCATGGCAGAGGTTGTGTGTGATTCACTTGGGATGTGAAGTACTCTTGGGTTAGTGGGTTCTCCTCGCGGATAGTACCAAAGTGGTTGGTAGTACTCTACCTTTACTTGATGCGAGAGTTGGTCTTGACTTGTAGTTTGAGATTACTTGAAAATTGGTGTTGGACTTAGTGCTTTGTGGTTGCAGTTACTTCTTGGTCGAACGAGAAGGAAGAAAAAATTTGAGCGTGGTATCTTGTTCTTGTGGAAGCATTGAGTTTGTGACTTGAAGTCTTTCGGAAAGGGCTGGATTAGTGTGGGTCCACGGTTGGTTATTGAGTATGTTGGCTGATTTGGGAGATAGACGTGCTTATAGGATGTTTTGGCATTTGTTTTGTAAAGTGTTGTTTATTGAGTTATGAATTGGGAATATGGCATTGGGAAGTTAGTTCTCTCTTGAGGTTTTGGAATGATAATACGTGTGTGACTATCTTATGGACTTCTTTGGAGAAACCCTTGGGTGTCTTGCCATGTTAAATGATAATGTGGAGAGGAAATGATTTTAGTTGAGAGACAAAAGTGCGGTGTAATTGCTTGGTGATTGGGAGTTTCAGACGTGGATTTATTCGAGGTCGTTGTTTTGGGAGAGATGGTTGCGTTTGGGGTTGAACGATTGAGGTTATGTGGCGATGTTAGAGTGTTCGCTTGGGTTGTTGAGATTGAAACATAAGTAATTGAGGTCTGGACCTTGGAGAGTTAGTGCTTGGGTTCATCTGAGGATTTTCTAATAGGAGGTTTGAAGCAAGATGTGTTTGCTTGGCTTTTGGTGGGGGGAGTTAAGGTTTGCTTTTGATTGTGGTGTGAGGTCGTGGAAGGTAAGTTGAGGTATAGTTGATCCTTTCACATCGTCTCCGTGGTGCGGTGGTGTGGTCACGTGCCCCTCTTGGCATGTCAGCTCCCTCCTTGTTCTATCTTTGTTGGATCGGTGAGTGGGAACCATCCTTTGGTTACTTATTATCTCTTCTGCTCTCTTGGATTCGTGTTCATGGTCGATGGTCTGTAACCATCCTTGTTGGCGATGTCGTCGGAATACGCTCGTGCCTTATCCTAGTCGTCGCTAGGATTCCGTGTTTTCCAGTGGTGTGGGGGTTGACCTCCCCTATTCCTTGTTGGCGATTGTGGAAGCAGTGCGTTGTTCGGGAAACCTTATTGCTCCTCGTTTCCTACTCTTGATGTTGTGATTGTCTTTCGCAATATTCCTATCGATTGTTCATGGTACATCTATAGTCATGGTGCTTGTTGAAGTGGCAGTGCATTGTCGTATCGCGCGCAGAAGTTATATACTTCGTAGAGTTTGTTTTCGGAAATCACATCCTTGTTTCGCGCACTCTTGTCTTGTGGGTTACCGTCTTGCATACGTTCTTTGTTCGCCGTGTCTTAGTGCGAATCCGGATTGTTATCGTATCACTTGGCGCCGTGCCTGTTTGCATTTGGGCACTTCCGTTTTGCGATATTGTCTCTTGTTGGAGCTTTGCTTGAGAGTGTGATGTAGGATTGGCTTATGGTTGGTATGGTCAGTGAGATGAAGTCACTTTTGCATTGTGCAGCTGTGTTGCGAGTGTTGGGATAGACTATGTGTCTCTTTGAAGCCGGCTGCACCGAATGGCTTGGGGTGATGTTTATCATGACTGGGTGTGCGTAGTCCGTGTCATGTGGTGTAGGACTAACCATAAAGGATTGTTTTAAGAAGGCGACTGGCCAGCGCATCTCAAATCAAACTTCTTAGTCACTCTAGTACCACACTAGGTTGAGTGCGGGTTAGCGTATGAGTTTTTGGTGTTTGGTTCTATTTTTTTCGGTGGCATTGTGGTTGTTTGGTGTGATTCGGGTGGTATAGTGTTGGTGACCTTCCCTCTATGTTTGCCTCGTTCTCTGATTCTCGCTCGTAATAGTTGGAGAAGTGCTAGTTGTCGTAAGTTGATCTAGTGGTCGTTTCGCGTATTCGGGGTGATGTTGTCATTGTGACCATCCTTGCGGTTGTCAAACCGAAATCCTTTGTCTCTTATCAACTCGTTATTCGTCATTTGGAGTTAGTGGAGTTGTGCAATGCTTGGTCATCAGCTTAAATTTGTTGTAATGGAACCATGAAATCGCTTTTCTTGATCGGTGTGCGGCTTTGTTCGCTTTTTCCAAGCTTTTCTTCGAGTTTAAAAAAATGGGAAATTCTTGCCTTCTTTTTGGGAAAAGGGTATCATGGAGTATTCGTATCGCATCCATGTGTCGGTATCGTATCCTCGTATCCATATCGTATCCTTGGCGTGTTCTTGGCATGTCGGCGTGTCCTTGGCGTGTCGGTGTGTCGGCGTGTCCTAGGCGTATCCCTTGCGTGTCGGCGTGCCCCCTTTGGTATCCTTGATGGGTTGGACAGTTCGTGTCCTTTCAGTTTGTCCGTATCGCTTTGTGATGCATTCTTGAATCATGTGTGCGACTTCCTTGCAGTATTCTTGCGGTGTTTTACTCTTTACTTAAAAATCAATCCTCGTTCTTTGCGATCGGGCGATGATGAATTTGCATGTTTCTGGTTTTTGCATGGCTTCCTTTGCGTTATGAGAAGTTCTTCTAGTTTCGGCATGTGGTACTCTTACGATGGTTCAGTAGTATATTGGTTTGCAATCATCGTTGTGTGTCCGTCTTGCGGGTTTGCTTTCGGTTAAGAAGTTCCTTCGGCGTTGTCGGTCCTCGATGTGAATCCTTCCATGTTTTGAGTATCTCGGATGTTATCCCTGTCGTTGGTGTTGCATCTCCGTCCCTTAACCTTGGAAATTTCGAGGACGAAATTTTTGTAAGGTGGGTACTTTGTCACACTCCGAAAAATTTGATTATTTTCCATCCATTGCCGATACCTCAAATTCTAGTGTCGATGAGGTTGCGAGGATGTGTAAGGCCCCAAAGATTATATTCGAGTCATCTCGAATATAGTTGCGACGACTGGGACCTTCGATGTGAGACTCGTGCGATAACGACACGTTCAGTTAAATCCTAAAATCGTTCGTTGGTTGTCGAATTTGTTTGGGAAGCTTAAGGGAGGTTGGGTAATGATCTTGGTGTGTCAATTCAGTATCTAGAACGTTTGGGAAGTGTTCGTGCTTGCGTCGGAGTGATTCGCTAGTTTTCAGGCGCAGCTTCAGGAGGCTCGTCCAGACGAGGATGGTGTGCCGTCCTGACGAGGGGATGAGACTGCTTGGGCAAGCTACTAGTGCCTCGTCCTCATCAAAAAGAGGTCTCATCTGGACCAAGAAGGGAGCTCGTCCGAACGAAGGGTCTCCCGTCCAGACGAAGACGCAGCAGTTTGCGAATTAAAAATGGGGAAATCCTATTTTGTGCGCAAAGACTCATTCCCTCTCTCTTCCCCTCCGATTTTCTCTCAACTCCACCCCTCTTCTCTCCCTTCTATCCTCCCAAACAAGCAAACCACTTGTATTCAAGCAAAACCCTCTTCACTAATATCGATCTACGCCTCTCCCTCTACGTGGGGGCGGCCATGGATCGTTCTTAAACGGTAAGTCTTTCTCTCCTCTCAAAACCCTACCTTGTACCCTCTCTCCTTGTTTCATGGATTGTTGGTGGTTATTGTGGGTTTTGGTCTTAGTGAACGTCGTAGAGCATCGCAAGGGCTTCGCGGCGACGAGCTTGGTTCATGGCGGCATGTTGGGCATTTTTCGGCGAGGTGGTCACCAGAGCTCCGACCAAGGTAGAGTTTTTCTATCCCTCTCATTTGTAATATTGGTCTTCTCCCTTTCCCCTTGCGAACTTGTTAAATTCCGTCGATTTGCTCACCTTTGCAAAATTCATGTTTATGGGTCGATACACTCGTCAATTGGTTGAATACACACGTGGTCTAGGGTCTCTACGAACTGGCTAGGAAGTAAATTAATTGATTCTACACTCGATTGTGAAAACCCCCAAATTTAACGAAACTCGAACTTTTGATCTCTAAATTTATTTGGGGCTTTTACTTGATTTTGATGGAAATGAGAAAATTGGTGGGTCAATATTGTGTATCGACACGTTTGTAATGAAATTTGATTATGTGGATTACACCAAACGATTTTTGGAATAAATCGGATCATGGGTCTAGACGCCGACTAGGATGATGTTTGCCCTAGATCTCGCGGAACGAAAGAATTAACGTATGAATATGAGTTGAACCTTATACGAGGGATTAACATTTAGGCCGTTGGCCCTTACTCTATACGAGGAATCAAATGTGGAATGAAAAATTGAGTTGGCTATTATATCGGGTTGTTGTACCTTGGGTGGCTAATGCGAGTACTCATGACATTGCACAATGGGGGTTTGACTGGGCCCTCCCGACGAGTCGGGGAATCACTAGGAATTATACGTTTAGTGGTTGACGAGTCTCTAACACTGAATTAGTCGAAAACTCTTATATTGTTTGATTATTGCCCTTATTCTATAAGGCATGGAATTAAAATGTGAAGTGAACCTTGGAAATGAAGGGAATGGGGACACAAGTAACACACGTTTGTAATAATGGAAATGAGTCGTTTAAACTGTGTAGGACGTGGTACTCGGACACTTTTCTCCCTATGCCTTGTTTAGGCCGTACCTTGGAAAATGTGGTTGGACACCTTTGAGTTCTTTGAAAAGAAAATTTTGGTTTACCTCTTTTAAAGCACTGAGATCCATCACATTGCATCACTTGCATTCCTTGCTTTTTCACAGACTTGCACCCCAATTATATAGACGTTTGGAGATAGATTTTCTCTACCAAGCGGTGGTGCCTGACCCTCTACTTTTATAGGATTTTTTCCCTTGACTTGGGGTAGCGGCTGGATCCTTTACAGGACTTGAAGCTAGACCGGACAATAGTTGTCACGTTGCTTGCATTTCATTTATTGTAAATATTTTATCTTCTTGAGGCCGCCTTGTACAGGATTATCCTATTTTGGCCCTTTGTTTTTAGTTGATGCACTGTTGTACAGGGTTATATTATAAATCCCTATTCGCATCCTTTCCTATTTATTTCATTTTAGTGCAGATCATTCATTGTAAGAATCATATGGATGGGTAGTGTGGCGTGGATGTTAGTTGTTTTATCTTTTGTGTTGATACTCTTTACCCATTAACACTTCTCAGAAAAAATGATTTCAAATTTTGGGAGTGTTACATTGGTGGTCGGTGAAAATTTCACAAGTTACTCCATACAAATAGTGCCTCCAAAGTTTTAAAGCAAAAACTACGGTCGCCAACTCTAAATCATGTGTAGGGTAATTACGTTCATGATTTTTCAATTTCCTTGATGCATATGCTATGACTCTCCCTCGTTGCATCAACCCAAACCACAATGTGATGCATCGCTATAAATCACCAAGTCCTCCGTACCCTCTGGAATAGTCAATATAGGTGTCGTAACCAATCTTTCCTTCAACACTCAAAAGCTATTTTCACATTCCTCAGACCATTCAAACTTTACCCCATTTCTAGTAAGCATAGTCATGGGCATAGCAATAGATGAGAATTTTTCAATGAATCGCCTATAATAACCCGCCAATGCCAAGAAACTATGGATTTCTCTCACACTAGTCGGTCTTTCCCAATTCACAACAGCCTCAATCTTTTTAAGGTCTACACAAATACCCTTACTAGAGATGACATGCCCCAAAAATACCACCCGATCAAGCCAAAATTCATATTTGTTAAATTTTCCATAAAGTTGCTTTTCCTCAATTTTTGCAAAATCAAACCCAAATGTTTTTCATGCTCTTCTCTAGACCGCGAATAAATCAGTATATCATCTATGAACACTATCACAAATGAATCCAAGTAAGGTTGAAATACTCTATTCATCAAATCTATGAATATCGTCGATGCATTAGTCAAACAAGAAGGCATAACAAGAAACTCGTAGTGCCCATATCTAGTTCGAAAAGTCGTCTTCGCAATATCACAATCCCTAACCTTCAATTGGTGGTAACCCGACCTCAAGTCAATTTTTGAAAACACTAAAACTCCCTGAAGTTGATCAAAAAGATCATCAATCCTAGGAAATGAGTATTTATTCCTCACCGTAACTTTGTTCAATTACCTATAGTCTATACACATCCTCGTCGAAACCATCATTCTTCTTTATAAACAAAACGGGTGCTCCCGAAGGGGACACACTAGGCCTAACAAATCCCTTATAAATTAATTCTTTCAACTGTATTTTTAATTCATATAGTTCGTTGGGTGCCATTCTATAAGGAGCAATGGATATAGGACTTATACCCGGAACTAACTCAATGGTGAACTCCACATCTCTAACTGGAACTACCTCTGGCAACTCTTCCAAAAAAATATCTTGAAAATCCCTTACAATAGGTATATCTACAATACTCTTCTCACCCTTCGCATAATCAATCACATATGCCAAAAAACCTTCACAACCCTTATTCAACAAAGACATAGCCTTCAATGAAGAAATGACGCATCTAGGCAATTCTACACTATCACCACAAATTTTCAAATTAGGTTTACCCGGAATACGGAACACAACCTCTTACTGACACAATTGATAACGGCAAAGTGAGTGGCTAAGAAATCCATCCTCAAAATTACATCCAAATTTGACATATCTAACGGAATCATCTGACAACAAGGGCTCACCACCCACCCAAATTTCACAACCCAGATAGTAAGACTCAAGTCTAACCACATTTCCCATCGGTGTCGACACAAGTAACGTGTGGCCTAATGGTGACAATTCTCTATCCATACATGTGCCAAAAATAGTAGATACAAAGAAATGTATAGCACCAGAATCAATCAAAAATCGTGCATAAAGAGTGGATACACGAATAGTACCTATCACCATGTTCGGATTGGTTTGCACCGCGTGTCGATCCAATGCAAAAACTCTGCCCTGTGAAGTCTGACCCATTGTGTCTTGATTTGCTCCCCCGACTACACTACCCACAGAAACCATCGGCTGCTCACAATGGTATGACTTATGCTCCAAAACCCCACATTTAAAACATTTAACATTGTTGTTACCCTCACCACAATCCCTTGCTAAATGATCTGGTGAATTACACTTGAAGCACTTCCTCACAAAATCTTTACCCTCATACCCTGCTAGTTGATTCACACTTTTTTGTCTACTCTTCCATCCACTACCTTGGCTACTCTTGCCACCCCCATCATGACTCTTACTAAACTTTGATTTGGAGTTACCACTTCTAAAACCACTTCCACCCGACTTCTCATTATAATTTATAAACCTCTTTCTATTCTCCTCTCTTGACCGAGTATTTTGCATATCAACTCAAGTTCTCTTAGCCAGATTCACTAGATCCGCATAATTAGTCTATCGAAACTGCAAAAGTTTGGTGTACATAATAGGTGATAACCCCATCCGAAACTTGTTACACCTTAAACCCTCCGTGCTAACTATCAGTTGTGCATATCTAGACAGTTGTGCAAATTTCACCTCATATTCTGGTACAGACATTCCTCCTTACCTCCAATTTGTAAATGATGCAATGTGCTCATACTAGAAACTTTCCATTTAATACTGCTCATTAAACCTTTTCACAAACATATCCCAAGTGATAACATTAGGGACATTCGGCTCAACACCAATTGTTGGTGCCCCTTCAAGCCTCTTAAAGACTCCCACCAATTTCTAGCCTCGCCTCGAAACAGAAAAGTGGCTAATACCACCCTTTGGTCACCAACAGCCCCCATAGTATCTAAGACTAATTCTACCTCCTTCAACCATTCCTCTACTACCATAGGGTCATTCGACCCCTCAAACACGGTACTATATTGTCTTTTAAAACCTTTCGAGAAGTCGGGTACCCATACCTCTATCCATATTCTGATTGTTCTGCCATTGGAAAAATAAGTTTTGATTTTCTGCCAATTGTGTGATGGCCGCCATCATGCAGGCCTCATCTTCTACAACAGGTGGAACACCCCCTCCACCACTAGGGTTTCCCCCATTCACACTAGATTCTTCCTCTAGCAGTTGATTGTTTGGTTCCGTTGATTCTTGAAATTACACAAAAAGAAACAACATTGTAGAAACAAGTGTTAGATTCCAAAAACTCACGCATTAGTCACCCACACTACAATGACCCAAATACATGACTTGACATCCTATGGTCTACTACTTAGCCATTATCCACCAACCACTCTAACCCTTTACATTTTGTTATACTATGCTTTTCCACTTAACTTTCCAAGACCTCCTATTAGAAGAGAACATTGATCAGGCGTTCTTCCAATCGGATTTCAAGGTAAGTTCCATGGGTGTCAAAAACACACATAATAGTCACAAAATACTAATACCACAATTTTTACACTTTGCCTCAATCACATACCTCAAGTACAATTCCACTTATACACATGGTCCCCTAACTCGGACCTATAACCTAAGCTCTGATACCAAGTTGTAACATCCCAAACTCCATAACACCAATAAACCACAAAATAAAAATTTTCTTAAATAAATACCTCAAATAAAATAATAAATATCAAGTGAGATAACCACAACTCACCCTCAATGACTCATCACTACAATGACCTCATACCCAAAATGTTGCAACAACCAAAAAGGTACTAACACACTACAAAAGTTCTACTAAGTACAACCTCCTGAAATAATAGAATTAATTATAAAGAAATAAATAACAAAACCACTAGAGAGCCATCTACTACCAAAATAAAGCCACTATCCAAACTCCAATTCCAAGCATAAGATCTCCTTCAAGCTTCATAGTGGACCGCTAATATCGATACCTATTTTCCAAGTCAAAATAAGAAAAACGGAGTGTGAACATATGCATCGCAAGTTCTAGATGAAAGGAAAGTAAAAGCACGATTTAACTTTACAAATAACAATGTTTCCAAAAATGAGGAAAGATGCAATGCCATGCAAGTAGAACACAACCCACTCTCAACTCCCATATTTTTCAAATGCCTTTCATACATAGTATAGTTGGACCACAACTCCTTTTTAACATAGTGGACATATCATGCCCTTTTCTTTTCAAAATAGCTATTGGTATATGTAATAGTTCGTGCACCCCGTACACTTTAAGATGGAACCACAGTCCCATTTCCAACATGTCACCGAACCGCAACCTGACTTCAACATGTAAATGGGCATCCCACGGGGCCATATAGGCATCAACAATCATCTACCACACGTCCCATGCATGGTCTACAAAGAGTAATTATCCCAATTTTTATATACTTATAGTATATGAATCACTTCCCACTTTCATTCTCAAAAACATGCCCATAGGCCATAGTTTTTCTCAAAACTTCTTTTCCAAAACTTTTTCTCAAAAACATTTTCCATAGGCTAACATACCACTCAAACATGCATATGCTAAACACATGCATCATGTCATGCAACTTTCCATGATTTGTGCAATTATTATAAAAGAAAAGTGTAGAAGCATCTAAAAGTCGAAATGCTACATTCTTACACTCACCAACACTGCTTATCCAATTTTCTCCTTGCCTTTGTTCGCGGCTTCCGAGTTTTCCACGAGATTCCCAAGAGATTTGAGCCACAAGATGCTTCCACCACCAACCCTTCACAAGTCTCCTTCAACAATGGAGGTTTCAACAATGGAGGTTTCAACAATGGAGGTCTCTCTCTCTAGACCTTTCTCTCAAGCCTAAGAACACCTAATAGAGGCTAATCTCCAGTATGATTAACCCTAATACGTATTAGGGAGGTTATGAACCGCTTAGGAAGAGAAACCCCAAATTTACCCCTTAAAATTTTTAAACTATCGCGCTGCTTTGTCTGGACGAGCCCCACTGTCATCTAGACGACCACCCTTCATTCGGACGGGACTCCCCGTCGTCTGGACGACCAACACCAAAAATCTTCAGAAAAGTTTTTGGTCACCCGTCCGGATGAGACTCAACTGTGGTCCGGACGAGGACCTCAGAATAACTCCCAAACTTCAATATTTTGACTCACAATCCTCCAAACTCAAACTCAAACACTTCTTAATCATTCTAAACATCAAATTGACATCCTAAGGTCACCCTATGACCTTCCCCGAGTGCAATTACACTTCAAATCAAAACCTCAATGATTAAAATTAAAGTTAACCATCTTCATTAACCTTAACCTCAAGTTCCCACTTCAATCCAACTCAAGTCACACTTAAGACTCTCTACCATCATGATTTCAACGTTTATACCTCAAGGATTAACCCGATCATTTTATAAGAGACATTAATTATTTATACAAAATAATTAAAAGAATTGCAATGTAAGGATACGGATATTACATCACTCATCAACTATCAAACCAAGTCTAGACACTGAAAGTATGGGGGAAAGATTCAAACACCCCAAGGAACAACATTTCCCTCCAACACTCCTAGGCAATCCATAACAATCCCAACATCTTTACAATGCCTAACTTAGCAATTTCATCGAACACGTGTGACCACATAACACTGGGATCACCTCAAACAACTCCAAGATGACTCATCACATTCCCGAATCAAGCCTATAGCCCACTTGGAAATTTTGTCGACCACATGGTGGCCATTGAATTCCAAGGCCACCTAAGGACTCCACAGCCTACTAACACTTCCTACAACCTCGAGGACAAGATTCACGACCCAAATCAATCTCCAAAATTTGTATCGATATTTTATCAATTACCTAGCCTTCATAAATTCGAAGGCCAAGAATACAACATCCTAGACACACCACAAGTACGATACTAAGGCCAACCCTCTCTAATTCAAACCCTCACAAACTAAACATCAACAAAAACTATAGACATCTTAAGGGAGTTGAACAAGAGGGAAACAATCACACATGCATGCATATAGAAGAGAGAAAGAGAAGTTACCCACTTTTGAGCCAAGAACCCGAAATCTCTAGGTGAGAGATTCTTCACGAGCCCATAATCTGATACCACCATAACGAAGCCCTCGCAACGTTCATCAATGTTAGTGAAGGGCAAATCTGCAAAAGACCTAGGAAGAGAGGTCAAAATGAGGGAGAGAAGTGGGGGGAGAGAGAGATCGAGAGAGATGAGGGAGAGAGAGACTTACGAGAGTGAGGAGAGAAGGGAGACCACAAATGCCTTAGGTTTTTCTCCCAAAATCATACTTACACTCACACACCCCATGAAAAGATCGAAATGCCCTTATTTTCCTTTTTAAAATTTTTCCCGAACAACTTGTATTTCGATATACAGCAGGGTTGTATATCGATATGGAGGTCCTCAGATGGCCTCCCAAACCTTTGCATATCGAAATGCAAGGTTGGGGCCATATCGAAATGCAAGGCCACACCTCTTGCATATCGAAATGCAAGAGGGGAGGGGAAAAGTTGCATATCAATATGCAAGACGAGAGGGTCTGCATATCGAAATGCCAGACTCAACATATCGAAATGCAACTGGGTCGAGGGGACAGTCGACTTGTATATCGAAATGCAAGTTCAAAGGGGCATGACCCCATATCGAAATGTTAGCTTATGGGGGAAATGGGCATTGATCCCATTTCGATATGCTGAAGGCGAGGGGGAACAAAGGCAGGGGCCATTTCGATATGTAAGAGGAGGGGATTAAAAATCTAATAAAATTAATAATTAAGAAATAAATCTTAATTAAATCCCCCCAAAATCCAAATAATTTCTAAAATTCCCCAAAAATATTTTAAAATTTCTGGAGTGTGACAGGAGCTACTCCGTTCACAGTTTGAAGAATGATGACATCCTTTGGATTTTATTGTTGTGGATCCGTTCCCTATGGAAGATCAGGTGGAGACATCATAAATGAGTGATTGATGATTTGATCGAAATTAATCAAAGTTGCTCTTTGTTCCCCAGCGAAGTCTCCAACTATGGATTCCGGGGACCACGACCTTTGCTAGAACTCTGAGATATGATTCCGACCTTCTGTGCTACTGGTGAGAAGAAGCCTAGAATCAAAGAACACCATAAATGCTACCCAATGCCGTCTGCCGGAATGGCACTCTAATGCCTAAATCAAGAGACTAAAAGAGAGAATAGAAATTGGAGAGTATTGTAGCTAGGGAGAGGATGAAATGACATGTACCTCCTCCGTTAGGCAAGTCCCTCTTATTTATAACCAAGCTCCCGCACCCGCATTGGTATTCCGCTCCATGATCTCTGACGCAATTCCCGGGAGCATAACGCTCCCGCAATCTCCGATCCATTACCAAGATACCTGGGATCTCCCACGATTCTGGATGTGCATACTTACTCGTTGGTCCGGTACGATCCACGAGATCCGGCAACCAATTGCTACCGAACCAACGATTCCAAGTATCCAACAGGTGCCTTATTCATTCCGACCTCGTTGGCCCAGCACTATTAGTGCCACCATGTCATCGTGTCTATATGGGTTGTGGTCCGGATACCATAGTATCCCGTACCAATAGTGTTGATTGTTTTCCATTCTGTCACTGTGGGCCTACGATCTGTCTAACCGTGGTGCTTCTGCCATTAAGATACAACGCATAAGTCCATCACCAGGATTGAACTGTCTGACCGTCATGGGTCTGGCCCCCGTGGGCCTGCTCCATTTACTCAATCCAAAGGCCTGACTTAGTTCGGTTACCATAGTCATCTTTGAGTCTATAATATATTGTAAGACATATAGCTTGTTTTCAGCCGAAAATTATATCGGTACAGAAGTGAAATTCGGTACCCGTGTACAGATTTCCCGTTGCACAGCCCAACGGGCCCCGCATGTAAAATTTGATTTTGGGGTTTTATTTTAAATATTATTTTATATTATTCTGTAAAAAATCAATGCAGTCGGATAATGTATAAAATTTTCTTGATCGTTTGAATTTTATTTTGTAAAATTGTTTAAAACTGTAAATAAAAATTCAAACGATTAAGAAAATTTTATATATTATTCGATTGAGCTGGTTTTTTACAGGATAACATAAAATAATATTTTAAACAAAACCTCGAAATTAAATTTTACACGCGGACTCCATTGGGCCGTGCACTGGAAAATTTGTATAACTGCTCATTTTCAACTATGTGACGTCAAATTTTCTTCCGCTCTATTTTATCTTCACTTTTAAATTTTATTAAGATTTGAAATATTTGAAATATTTGAGTTGGTTGAGTAATCACTTAACATTGTCACGATAACCTCAAATGATGAATCAATATCGCGACAAACATTTTCTTAACTAATTATCCTTTTCTTATTATTCATATGTATGTTCATATTATTGACCCTAAACATACAACATTGTTCTTACAATAATATTAAGGCAATCTGTGAAAACATAATTTCTCTTGAAAATGGACGGTCACAGCCAATATTCAAAGACAGACCCACATAACTATGGTGGTTGGGTGCTCATAATCAGACTGACAACAGGATGCAATCCTTTACCAAAAATAATTCCAGATTACTGACATCACCAATAATAAATCAAAACCTCCCCCACCCAAACAAACAACCCCCCACCCACATCCCACAGAGGAGATCAGAGTGATAAACTAGAAACAGTACAAAGCTTTCGTCATCGTTCACTACATAATCAACACTTCTTCCCTTTTAAGGTAAGTTAAATAAACAATTGAATTAACAAAAGAAGATCATCTTTCTTTAAACATATTAGACTGAGTAATATAATGGATAGCGTTTAATAACTACGGCTTAAGTACAAAAGCTTTATGTACACTTTATCCCAAGCAAAATCTAATACTCATCTT
>NMUG010004225.1:0-14046 GCA_002855965.1 Monotropa hypopitys | reverse complement strand
TAGTATAACAAAATGCTATAGGTTGGAGTGGTTTGGGAGAGTGGCTAAGTAGTGGACCTTAGGATGTGGAGTCGTACATTTGAGTCATTGAGGTGTTTATGACAAACACATGAGTTTTATATGTGACACTTGTTTCCACTATGTTGTTTTGTCTTATGTGTGGCAGAGAAGAAATGAAGTTTAATAATTGTGCAAATGAAGGGCAATCTAGCATCAAGGCGAGTGCAAGTACAGGTGTTTTGAAAGAAATCCAGGAATTATATCGTTTTGTGTTGGAAGGGGGAATATCACCTAGTGAGTCAGACAAATGGTTAGAGAGCATGAAGAGGATTCTTGAGGCTATGAATGTGAGTGAAAGTCAACAAGTACTTCTAGTAATCAATATTTTGAAGGGTGATGGGGGAAACTGCGGGGAACCAACGAGACAACAATTGTTGACACCTATAATCGGGTTAGTACCGACTTTGACTGGTGGGGTTACGAAGGAAGAATTTGTGAAAAACTTTCGTGATTAGTATGACTTGGAGAATTATAGATATGAACAAGAGTTGAATTTCTATAACTTAAAATAAGGAGACGCGAGTGTGGTGGAGTATGAGATGAAATTTGAGTCATTGTTTCGATGTATTGTGTACATGGAAATTTCAGAGGGGCTGAAGTGTAGAATATTTCGAAAAGGTTTAGAGAGGTAGATTGCATTTAAATTGATTACCTTTAGAGAACATGACTATGTAGATTTGGTGAATATGGCCCAAAGGGTTGAGAAGAATAATAAGGAGATGGAAGATAAATAGTGTGATGATAGGAATCATAAGTTAGAAATGTTGAAGTTAAAAGTATTGAGTGGTGGCAGCAAGAATGGCAGTGATGAGCATGTTGTAATAGTTGGTGCAGAGTCTAAAGAGGATAAGTCATATAATAAGAAAAAGAGGCAAGGCAGTAAAACTGGGTCAAAAGATAGCAAGAGGAGAGTGATGCAACAAAATTTTAAATGTGGGTCAGTGGACCATTGGGCGAGAGACTGTGTTGAGAGGGAATATGACGTGATTTGTTTTAATTGTTGTGAGAAAGGGCATCTAGAAAGACAATGTCCTAAACGACAATTAATGATTTTTGAAATATTAGGACATGTTGTAAATGTGGATGATAAGGAAAACAAGATCGAAATATGAATCATCAGTCGAGCAAGAACAAAAAGGAAATTATTAAGAAGTGTTTCAAGTGCAATTTACCTAGTCATTTGGCAAAAGATTGTGGTGAGAGTATCGGTAAGGCAAAATGTTTCAAGTGTGGGGTTTTTGGGCACAAGTCATATCAATATGAACGATCAACGGTTTCAGTGGGCAGTTCAGTCAGTGAAGCAATTAGAGGCTGTGGTAGCCAGACCTTAGCTCAGAGGGGTCAGATCTGGCACAATCCCGGACCCTGCTCCGGATCTCTTATATCTTTTGGTATTGATGTTCTCATGGCCCTTCGGTAGCCTCCAATACCGTCTGACCATTCCCCTCTCGGAAAACGCTCCAGCAATATGGACAGGCCAAACAAGTCAACCACTCTGGCTACTAGAACCGGTCGGTAGAGCATCGGTCACTAGTCCTGTGGCAAAACATCGCTCCCGACCGACCGGATCATAGAGGAAGGGAATCCTCTCGGCCTGGCCTCCAGCAATGAGCATCACGCCTGCCCTCTTTTCCCACGTCCGTACAGTTAACCCGGCCCATCAGCCATACTGACCTGCATTGGCCAGACACGTGCATCATCTGGGTCAAATACTGCACGGGGGAGCCCATAACGTGCGACCCACGTACCAAATCTTGCCCTAAAGAGCATCAATCCCTATAAATACCCCATTTGGATACTGTTCATGGGATCTGCTCCCCGACTGTCTAGCATCCGGTCTCATATTGCTTTTTGTCTTCTTCCCTAAAAAAAAGACTAACTTATGCTTCGGAGGCCCTGTCGGTTAAAACTGATCGACAAGCACTAACCTTTGTTTTGCAGGAGCCCAGTAGGTGGATCCCCTTTTTGTCCTTGCAGGGACCTACATAGGCCATCGGCCCAGCAACGATCGCCCAGCTCCGGGTCACCGATGCCTAGCCGATATTTGGGGGTCCGGTCATCCGAAAGGCCAGCTTAAAGTCTTCGGGCTACCACAATTGGCGTTCACGGTGGGACTCTTTTCTGAACTTTTAGTGGTATCCCTAGCTTCTGTTAGCCTACTTGACCTATGGGGACCGAACACCCAAACCTGACAGTCAATACCGACCTCTCTACGTTCCCACCACCCCCTCATCCAGTTGCTATCCCTTACCAGTCTGTAGGAATTCTTGACCCTGCTACTGGTTTTACCTTAGCTGGTCCCAGCTCCGATGTGACTGTCGTCATGAACCAGATGATGAGAGAGAAGAATGCAGAGATTGCCCTTTTAAAGGAGTAAGTTGCCAGACTTTCCCAGCCGGCTCCACGAGCGATGTCTGCAACGTCGAAGTCCGGGGAAAGAATCCGTCAGAGGCTAGGAAATGAAAAAGTTGGGCCTGACCCCCCCTCCCCCCCGTCAGTCGGAAAGTGAGCACCTGGGAGATTTTGATCCACTCGGGACTGGGGAGACCACTCCAAATGCCCGAACACTGACAGCCTCTGACGGAATTCTATACATATATGACCATGGGATCTTTGCTCCCGTCAGGCCAAAGAAGCATGATCGAGACCCTCATAGTCCAGAGAGAGATCATCACCGGAGGCACAGACGACATGCTTCCTCCACACCATGCAGAGATGATCGAGCGGAGCGCCATCAGTACAGAGGGAGCCGAATGCCAGAAATTGCTCCAGCCAACACCCACCGCGATGTGGACACAAGGCTAGGGCAACTCAATGCCACACCTTATTCGCGAACAATAGAATCGGCAACAATTCCGACCGGATTCCACCTACCCAAATTTGCCAGGTATGAGCCTAAAACCGACGCTTATACACATCTTATTTATTTTCGATAGGTGATGTCTCTCTACATGTCCAATGAGGGCGTCTTATGCAAAGTCTTCCTAACAAGTCTGGGAACTCAGGATTCCTTATGGTTCAACAAGCTCCCTAGAAGATCCACCCGGAGCTTCAGGGATCTGGAAAAGGAATTCTTGTCTCTGTTTGTAATAAGAACCACTCAAAAAAAAAAACGTCAGCACCCTGATCAGCCTCGGGAAGAGGCAGAATGAATCACTTCGGCAATATGCCGACCGCTACTGGGAGTTATATAATGAGATCCAGGACTGTGACCAGAACATTGCGGCCACCCTCCGAATGACATAGAGGAGCTTATGCAAACAGTGGACAAGTACTGCCAGCTGAGGATCTTTTGGCTGACCGCGTATCTCATCGGTCATCTGGTCGTCCGAATCAACCTGGTGGAACAGGTCCCCGTCGGCAGATAAACGTGGTAAAGGCGGGATATGTCCCAAGGCCCACGCCGGAGGATTATGTGGCTGAGGTGACTGTCTTCTTGGAGCCCACTTACATGGTCTACAAGAAGATCCGAGATATGCTGTTCTGTAGCCGTCCGGACCAAAAAACGGGTATGGAGGCCAATTATGCTGGGTGCGCATTCTGCACTTATCACAGGGAGAAGGGGCACTACACGAACTTCTGCCAGCCGTTTAAAGCCTATATGGAATAGTTGGTCCGATAGGGACACCTCGATTGCTAGATCGACATACCGAAGACCCAGGAATTGGGCAGACGAGCAAGACCACCCGCTCCAGTAGAAGAGAATGTCCCGCTTATTCCATAAGGGGTGGAATTAATCTCTGGACAATTGTAAAAACACCTTCCTAATATAATGAAAACTTTTACCATATTGAACATATGTTTTTGCTTATAGATAATAACATGTCCTCCATCGAAGGTCTGGCCTCCGGTAGGCGTGGCTCCGGCAGAGTCCGAAAGGATATGAACTTGTCATCCACCATCGCATGAGGTCTGGTAGATCAGCAAGGGTCTGGTTACTCCAGTAGGCATGGCTCCAGCAAGCACAGCTTCGGGCTTTGATTATAACCTGCTGTCCACCACCGTATGAGCCCGACACCCCATCCCTCATTACGGGATCACTCAGGAAAAGTACGATTCTCCGATACTTGTGGCTCCGGCAGGCGCAACTTCGAGCTTTGATTATAATCTGCCGTCTACCACAGCTTGAGTCTAGAAACTTTTCCCTCATCATGGGACCTTCCAGCAAGGGTTCAGTTACTCCGGTAGGTGTGGCTCTGGCAGGCGCAACTTCGGGATTTGATTATAACCTATCGTCCATCACCGCATGAGCCCGATACCCCATCCCTCATTACGGGATCACTCGGTAAAAGTCTGGTTCTCCGATACTTGTGGCTCTGGCAGGCACATCTTCGGGCTTTGATTATAACCTGCCGTCCTCCACAGCTTGAGTCCGACAATATTTCCCTCATCATGGGACCTTCTAGCAAGGGTCTGGTTACTCTGGTAGGCATAGCTCCGGTAGGCACAGCTTCAGGCTATGATTATAATTAGCCGTCTACCACCGCATGAGCCTGGCACCCCATCCCTCATTACGGGATTACTACTCAGCAAAGGTCCAGCCTCCGGTAGGCGTGGCTCTAGTAGAGTCCGAAAGGATATGAACTTGTCGTCCATCACCGCATGAGGTCCGACAACTCATCCCCCATTATAGGGTCATTATGCAATTCTAAATGACATCTTATTATCATCGGCAAGGCAAGTTGATTGATTAGCTAACGGACGGACTATAAATTATCAAAGCCCGATCTATATATTCAAACTTCTGAATCTATATTCTCTCGACTTTCCATGAAAAGGCATGTATGCACCAATTAAGCCATATCAAACGGCCACCTACTTATGTCTATCTGAAGTCCTATCGAGAGGCTCATCAGCCGGACTTCAACTATCAATGAGCTTCCCTCTCTCTCTATACGAGGGCCTGATACTCTGTCTTCTCAGATCTATTTCTAAGATACTATCCGACACACCCTCTGATACAAAAAGGTAACATTAAAAAACAAAAGATTACATATGTGTCATGTTACAATAATTGTACAGGAGGAAGTAGAAAAATTACACTACGAACATTCTGGAAAAGGAACCACCAGTACATCAGTGGAGGAAACCTCCGGCAAATTAGCAGACGGAGCCTTCGTCAAATTAATGGTAGGGACCTCTAGCAAATCTACAGAAGGAGCCTCTGACAGATTGAAGAGAGGAATCCCCGATAAATTAGCAGAGGCGACCTCCGGTGGAATAGCGGAAGGAATCTCTGTTGGTTTAGAGGTAAGAGTCTCCGGCACCTCAGCAGAAGGGGTCTCCGACGAATTTGCAGGAGGATCTCTGTCTGGAAACTCCAATGGAGGGACTTCACAATCTGGCACAATCACATTGGCCTGGAAGGACGAATCAGAGGGTATGCCGACAGTATCCAATGCCACTTTCCAAGCATCGTGATAAGCCAGATCATAGCCTCCTTTGAAGCCGATTTCATGAGCTTCAGGATAGATTTTGTGTATCTCCTAGCGATATTGCTCTTGGGCGTCTCGGAGTCCCTCAACGTAGGCCTTCTTGTCTGCTTCGGCAACTTACTGTCGGAGTTTTTCTTCAAAATCATCAGAGGCATCTATCATTTTCTTTAGCTCGGCCTGCTCTGCCAGCACTTTCTCAACCTCCTGAAGGAGGGCCGTTTTTTGGGCCTTCACGTCTGCAAGACTGGCCCGAAGTGTGCGAGCTTTCATATCCCTTCTCCATGCTCCTCGAAGGACTAATTGGGTGGCTTTATATAGGCCGGCAAAGCTTTGGCAAGCCTACGAAAACCAGGAAATATCATCAGCAAAGTCTCAAACATGGAATCAACTAGGGCAAGGAAGGTTGTTACCTTTATGAGGCTTGTTCCGACGTGATCATAGATCTGTTCCACATCGACCGGCAGAGCTCTCATGTCAGTCGGCAGTTGTAATGCTCGAAGGAGGGGATGCGCGATCCATGGATCGGCATTCATACTATTCGTTGCCAGGACATGCCTCTCATTATACTTACGAAAGCTTGGAGCCCAGGGCTGGGGCGGCTCCAGTTCTGCTGGAGGTGGTTTAAGCTTCCGATTAACAGAATACCTCATGAACTCTGCATAACATCCAGTAGGCTCCTCAGGATTGGCAGACTCCTCGTCATAGTAGATGGGCTCTTCTTTGACCGGGTGCAATTTCACAGTATTGTCCAGAAAAGCAACCGGTGGTTCAATTGCAGTATCAATTGTCGGACCAATTGTGTCTGGTGGCGCTGAACTCGGCCCCTCGCCCTTCGCCGCTTCGGCTTCTCTTACCGCTTCAGCATCAACTTCCTGGAAGTATTCAAAAATGGTTATCTTCTTTTGCGGAGGGGCTCGCGGACCAAGCTTCGACGTTGCCTTTCTATTTTCCCTCCTCTTTCGGTCCTCCAGAAAGCTCTGGTACGTTGGCTCGTATCCCAGGAGGGTGGGAGCATCCCTACCATCACATCCCATCAGAGGCTCAATCCAAGCGATCGACAAAGTCCTTCTCAGATAACTGGAAATCGACGATACAACTGCACAAAAAAACGAAGTCAAAACAAGACTAGGAACAAAAAAATTTTGGGCTAAGCTGCGGGATCCTTACCAGGACAACCCTCTTTGGTCAGCAGAGGATACAGACGTTCTTCCCCCGGACAAAAATTGTACTCACCAAATAGCTGGAGGTACACGTTCGCCCATTTCTCCGAATCCGATAGCCTCAGAAAGTCATCCCCGTATGGCCTTCGGGTAGTAAAGTAGTATCTACCAGATGACCGGTTCTGAGAAAGAGAAAAGAAGCCCATCAGGTCCAGTATGGTAAACTCCAGACTGTGCCTCTCGCACAATAGCAAGATACAGCCTATGGTTCAATAACCATTCACCAATAGCTGATTCGGCACAAGATGGAATGAAAACAAGAACTCTCGAAGGAGGGGGTGAAAAGGAATTCTTAGTCGCCCTTCGGTAATGGCCATCAGAGGGACCATCACATAATCCTCAGAGTAGGTGACCTCCGATCCAACTTCCACGTAGTTTACTGATGCTGGGATTCTATACTGGCGGGAGAACTCTTGAAACTTGGGCATCCCCCCATGAAATGATGCAGGTAAGGACAAGGTCGATCCCCTTCCCCCGCCCGGATTGGACCTCCTAAGGCCTTATTTGGCCGACCCCCCAGCGCAGCGTATGTTGGTTCGTTTTCATCAGAAAAATGGTGAATGATGTTGGACCGATCGACAACTCGGGGCTATCTTTCAATAAAATATTTGTTCATAGAATCATCTTATCGATGTAAGGAGGTACCAAGATATGACTATTTTGTGTGGCCATCCTACCCTCTAATGCATTGGTAATATAATCATTTTGATACTTGTTTCACCTAAACCATGGATTGATAAGACGATCCTTTATTATGGTCATCCTACCTTCTATGGTATGAGCAAAATAATTACCTCAGGTATATTTCCGATATTATGGATTAATAAGCGATGACCCCTTTGTGAGTTCCTTTTTATTATTTAATTTTTGAGGTAGCGTAAATCGAGTTCTGCCACGTGTCAAGACCATTGCCACACTAATCAGCTCCAGCGCGGCCCAAATCGCCACATCATCAACACCTACGCTGTGTGGATTAGGTCGGTTCTGTGCGGCTAGACATCCCCGTAGCGCGAGGTCATTTTATCTAGTATGACACGTGTCAGACCAAGACTGGTACAACTAAACATGTGTCCCAACAAAAGCCCGATGTGCGGATTAGGTCGGCTCCATGCGACCGACATCCACTAGTGCGGCACCCAATAAAACAGTACGAAAAGGAAGGCAGACGAGGAGTCCACGTGTCAGTCAGCCAGAAGGCAGTGCGACAGCATGCGTGTCTGTAACACTCCCAAATTTTGAGACATATTTTTTTTGAAAAGTGTTAAATGTAGGTAACGAGTATCCAAACAAAAGGGTAAAGAACTATCTACCACACACACACATCCATTACACTACTTATTACAATACATGCTTACTATGAAATGATATACAACTGAAAGGAGGCAAAAAGGGTTTTATAACACAATCCTGTACAACAGTTCCCCAAATAAAAGAGAAGGGCCAAATAGGATTTTATAAATAATCCTGTACAATGCAGCCAACAGTAAAGAAAAGAAAGTGTTGAAATTGAAAGATAAGGCAACCTATCATCTACTATCCAGTCCAGCTCCAAGTCCAATAAAGGATCCCAGAGCCACTCCAAGTCAAAGAGGAAAGGTCCTACAAAAGTATAGGGTCAGGCACGACCGCCTAGTAGAGAAAATCCATCTCCTACCATCTATACTATTGGGTGCACGTGAGTGACAGTGCAAGGAATGTAAGTATGCAATGCTATGGATCACATTATATTTAAAACATTTCCTTTTCTTTCAAAATTCCATATCTGACTCATAGTAAAGAAAAGTAGTAAAACACCGTGTCTGACCAAGACTCAAAAGAGAAGTACCATGTCCAACATCTATCAAATCGTTGCCTAGACAAGGCCAAAGGGAATTGTGTCAAGTGTCGACTCACACTAAGTAAAAGACTCATCTTCCGTATTCTAAACGTATTCCAATTCCCATTTCGTTCCAAGTATCACGTGTATTCCATTTCCGTGCCTTCTAGTAGGAGCAAGGCAAATATCTATCCATCAAGTATTCTCAATAGTGCTTAGCCATTCCGGCATAGAGGGGATCAATCCTCTACACGTCTATTCCTCGATTCCCCGTCTGTCGGGAGGGTTTAGTACTACCCCCATTGTGCAATGTCGTGGGAGACCCCTTTCGTAACATCCCAAAGCCTCAACCTAAGTAAAAGAACTTGATAATCCCCATTCCTCCGAAGAGTCGGTGGGTTAAGCCCACTATACCAATCATTCCTCCGAAGAGTCGGTGGGTCAAGCCCACTATACAGTTCCAACAACAGTTTCCAGTCACGTGTCACATTTTACCATTTCTTTCAATCATTTCGTGTGACCTAGGGCAACACCTCCTA
This sequence comes from Monotropa hypopitys, assembly GCA_002855965.1. Taxonomy (NCBI): domain Eukaryota; kingdom Viridiplantae; phylum Streptophyta; class Magnoliopsida; order Ericales; family Ericaceae; genus Monotropa; species Monotropa hypopitys. Next base: position 4,976 of record NMUG010004225.1, on the reverse strand, counting down.
GTCAACGTATCAACCAAAAATGTGACTTTTATTCCGTTCCTTTAAAACCAATTCCATTTATTCCAAAACGTCCATTTCCAAAATATTTCCGTTCATTTCACAAAATGTGTCATTCATTCACAAATCATTCCGTATTTTTAAAATACTTTCGTTTATTCACAAAACATTCCCTTTGTTCGATTCATTGCCAAAAACATGTCAAAATACCATTGGATCCACAAACTATCCGAGAACGTCCAAAACAAACCAAAATCCACAATTTGATTTCATAAAACGACAACGACAGATTTTTACAAGAATTGGGTTTTTTCACAATCGAACTTGGAATCGAACAACCAATGTCCTAGGGAAAAACGTAATGACCCTGGACAAAACTCAACGCGACCAATTTGGGTGAACGACAACACTTTGATACCAATTTTTACGAATATACAAGACTTGACGGAATTTCATAAAAATGAACGAGAAGGTGGTACAATACTAACAGCACAAACGAGAGGGATAGAATACTCGACCTCAATTGGAGTGTCTGAAACAATTGCCGACAAGGAATTTGCTAGAAATTTGGGCATGAACCTGCTCAAAATAGGAGAACCGCACTAAGGCGTCAACAACAACAACAAAGCAGGAACCCAACAATATCACACCTCCTAGTATACCTACCGATGCGACCACAAGCGGTGGCCAAGGCCTCGAACGTCATGCGCCACTGATTTCCGTCGTTCGCTAAGACCGACAACTAGAGAATCCAACAAACAGTCACTGATCGAACGACAGACGATTTATAACACTGAAACGAGAAGAACAAGGTCTTACCCACTGATGCGAAGCTCAAACGTCGTGTGACACTTCTTGCCCATCCTTCATTGTACCTCGCTGTACCCCGACGCCAATCCGTCACGCACATCGCTGCCAATACACCACTGTACCACTACCCAACACCGTCAATCCACCATTAAAGCCTCATGTCGCTGCCGCCACCACCTAGAGCTACCAACTCACCACCACATATGCACCGGCGCCAACATCACCAAACCCACCGACCACCGTGCTTTTTGTGCAGAAAAGCTGACGGGGGAGAGGGAGGAGGAGAGGTGGAGAGAAACCAGGAATCGCGCGCGGGAGGTGCTGCGCAGAGGAAGAGGGAGAGAGGAAAGGGTAGGGGTGGTCGGCGCAAGGGGAGAGGGAGGGGAGCTCACCGGGAAAGGAGAGGAGGGAGGAGAGGTCGCCGGCCGGAGATGGAGGAAGAAGGGAGAGGGATGTTGTGCCGAGAGGGGGAGAGGTAGGGAGAGAAAGCTTGCGGCGCCAAAAATCGGGTTTCCCCCTTTCTTAGGTTTCGTTACAGGGATGAGTCGGGGGAGAAAGGGGCTGGGGGACCCGATCTCTTAGCAACCTTTTTTTTTATTTTTCTTAATGAATTAAAATAAATTCTTTTAAATGAATTCACTTAATCCGTACCACTTTCAAACAACTCCCGAGACTCAAAAAGAAGCCCGAAATCCACCACAAAGACTTGCTCACGCTCAGAACACAAAACCTCACAACCCAAGACTTCCCTCACTCGAACAGGACCGATAAAATAAAATACGAGCCGTAGGAAACTGAACGACTAAAAATTAAATCCCAAAAAGATTTAATCGATCAATGTTATTATTATTTTTTTTGAAACAGATGGAAAACAATTAAATTTTCCGGATGTGACAAACTACCCTCCTTACAAAAATTTCGTCCTCGAAATTTCCAAGATAGTAGAACCGAAATATGCCACGACGAGGAGGACAACACCCAAAAGCATCAAACGCTCAGATGAGTTTGCAAAGAGAACCGGCAACAACAACAAAGGAGTTTCTAATCGAAACAACTCCACCAACGAATAACTACGCCAAGAGAGATCCACAATCGATAACGATTTCACCCAAAACTACGCCCAACAACAATCGCAAACCGAACAGTCCAACAACCTTCCTTAAGAGCTCAACACACCGCAAGGTACGAAGTACGTTGCAAACAACATCGTCATCGAAGAAATGGTTTTCGCGCAACCATAGGTTCCCAAAACGAACAAACGAGCTAGAAACGCACCTTCTTGAACAAGAACACGACACGGACGTCAAACCGCAAGAATATTGCCCCGAAAAATTTCGCAAAATTCCAAAAAAATTCCAGAACATACCACGACACAATGTGGACATGCCGGAAAAATTTCCGATTAACGAAATGCCACAGATACGAGGGGATACGGTGCGAATACGCCGACACGCAAAGGGTACGATGCGGATATGCCGACACACCAAGAACACACCAAGGACACACCGATACGCCAAAGACACACTGAGGATACACCGGTACGGTTAGGATACACCGAAGATACACCGTTACGGTAAGGATATGGCTAGGATAATCCGATACGCCGAGGATACTCTGGTACGGTACCGACACGCGGGTACGGTACGGATACGATAAGGCACGATACGGGTGCTCCGATTTTTCCAAATATTTTCCAAAAAAATTTAGAAAAACAAAAGAGCGATTTTTGACTACCGCAAAGAAGTCTACAACGACTTTAACACCACGAACACGCAAAACAACCCCGAAAAGATTTCCGAGCAAGGTAGGAACAATCGAACCGCTACGACGCAAGATTTGAAGCACGACAACTCGCAAGAGATGGTCACAACAAATGTGCCACCCAAATCACACCAAACAAACACAACGCCACCAAAAGAAGAACCGAACAGTCAAAATCTCACAAACCAACCCGCACAAACCTAGCACGGTATCAGAATGACTATGAAGTTTGATTTGAGATGTGCTGGCCAGTCACCTTTTCAAAACAACCCTCCATGTTCATTCCTACACCACATAACACGGACTACGCACACCGGTCACGCCAAACATCACCACAAACCAAGTCGGTACAGTCGACTTCAAGGAAACGCACGCATTCTATCGCAACACTCGCAACACAACTGTACAACGCAAAAGTGAACTCATCTCACTGATCACATCAATCACAAGACAATCCACAACACACTCTCAAACAAAACTCCAAGGAGAGACTACGTCGTAGAATAGAAGTGTCCAAACGCAAAAGGACATGGCGCCAACGGATACGACAACACTCAGGATTCGCACGAAAACATGGCGAACAAAAACAAATGTAAGAAGGCAACCCATGAGACAAGAGTGCACAAAGCGGGGATACGATTCCCGACAACAAGTTCTACCAAGTAGATGAATCACTACGCGTGAGACGAACAACACATCACCGCCAAGACAAAGCCAGAAGGATTTCCCAAGCATAACTCGCCTCCTACCACCTTATGCCCAAATGAGAAAGCAAACTCTATTCTCGTCTCCAAATATCATGCAAGACACATAGCACCTCAGGTCATCAAATCAACCATTTATCTCTACCAAAACAATGGCTTCAACCAACACTGCATTCTAAACTCTAAGTCACCAAACAAGGTCACTACGCTTCTATCTCTTAATCCAAAATCATTTACTCTCCATATTATCATCTAACTAAGTAAGAAACCCAAATTCCACTTTCAAGAAAACCACAAGGTAGTCATACACGTGCTATCACTCCAAAACATCAAAAGAGAACTAAAATCCTCAAACTATTTTCCCAGCTCAAAACACAACTACAACAACGACAACTCATCGACAAACACCAAGGCGCCTCAAAATGAGGTCTAACACTCAATTCACACAACAAGCCCAACAACCAATTAAGACAATTTCAACACACGTCTATTTCTCAAGTTGTTCCACAATCCAATTAACCAAACAACCGAATCACCGACACAATCGTCTAACCAAATACCCAAATGATCAAGTAACCACCTAACCATCAGTGGACCTACACAACTCAGTCCATCTCATAAGACTTCAAGTCACAACTTAGGGCTACCACAAGAACAAGGTACCACACTTAAACTCTTTCGTCCTTCTCAATCAATCAAGAAGTACTGCAACTGCAAGGCAATAAGTTTAACACAAATCCTCAAATAACCTCAAACCACAAGCCAAACTCAATTCTCGCATCGAGGAAGGGTAGAGCACTACCACCGCTAATATTGACTATTTGGCACTAACCCGCAAGGAGAACCTAATAATCCGAGGACACTTCACGTCCCAAGTGAGTCACACACAATCTATGCTACTACAAGGCCTTACTACACCGAGATATCTGTCGCGCCGGGAATTTTTTTTGTCCTTCCATCGTCCCCCAATCCGCGGGGGCCATTTTCCTGGACGGAAAATGATATGCTGATGGATTGAATTTGAAAAAGTGGGGGTTTGAGTGAAAATGGATGGCGGCCTGAGTATGCCGTTTTCGAATTTTCGGAGTCGCCACTTGGTATTGAGATGTGGTGTACAAAGTCACCGGAAATTTTGTTATAAAAAGATGTCATTTTGTTTTGAAGAAATATCTTTTTATTTTGGAAAGGTGTCTGCAAAACCAGACATTCGAGTTTGGGGATTAAATTACGAATGGGGAAGGTGTTAGGCACCTCACTCGCCCTTTCGGTACTTCTTTTTCAGAAATAAATCTCTTTTCGAATCGAAATCGATTGTTTTCTCGGCTAAGAGAAATATTGAATTATTACTGATTTTATGAATGAAATGACTCCTGGAAATAGTTGTTGACGGGCAGATTTCGGCCCGGTTTCAGAAAGGGGATATTTTTAAAAGGGATACGGGTGACTTTTGACCCGGTTTTGATGAAAAAGGATATTTTTGAGCCGGATGAAACTTCAGCGAAAAATAATTTTCTACGGTCAGACAGAATTCCGACCGCGTTTGAAGATGTCTTTTATTTGAAATAGTCGGACGGAACTTCGACGTATTTTGGAAAACGAAATTTTGAGCTGGAAAGAATTTCGGCGAAAAATGATTTTTCTACACTCGGACAGGATGCCGACTGTATTTTGAAAATGATTTTGTTTTGTTAATTTAATTTTATA
>NMUG010004224.1:0-14048 GCA_002855965.1 Monotropa hypopitys | reverse complement strand
TCTTTATGTAATTCTTATTCTATAATTTGGGTATACCTTTTTAATTAGGCATTAACCCATTTCTCATCGCCCATTAACGCTATAATCCTTGTCCATTGGGGCCAAATTTGGCTAAATTGCCATTCTCAATGCCCATTCGGGCTATCACTGACATATATTTGTCATACTCAACACCAATTCGGATTATCACCGACATAATTGCCATGTATATTTCTTTTGACCATTAGGTCATTTATAAGTTCATGACTTTTATCTTTTATCCTTTTCGTTAATGCCTTAACATCTGAAAACCGTGCAATGGATTGACAAATAAGTCTAGAGGGGGGGTGAATAGACTTTTTAATAATTTCTAAAAATATTTAAAATAATTAAAGTTTAAACTAGAAAATTTGATCCGTGGAATACAAATTGTTCAGAATCAATTAAACACTGAGGTTTAATGTCCGAACAAAAAGGGTATGCTGAGGTATCTCGTATTCTCGTTCTATGAATCTCCAAAAATTCCGAATATCAAAAATAGGCTGAATCATGAACGAGACATACAACTATCACAACTATCAGAACCATTGAGTGTATACACAAATATTGTATCACTTCAGTAGTCTGTTGTGTGTAAATGCCAAATCAATAATCAAATATGTGTTAAACATAGAGAACAATCAATATTGTGTTGAACAAACAGAATAATCAACATTGTATTGAACCAATGTGTTCCTCTGTGTCAGATGATATATTGTTTTGAATCACCCACTGCCTCTTACTTACTCTCAATCAGCATATACTGTGAGTCACTCTCTGTAGCTTAGCATTCTGTCTATTTCTCTCTATGTATGCTTGTGTATCACCCACGAGGTCTCTCTTAGCCCTTACTGCTATGAATTCCCTCTGTGAAATTCCTCTCTACTTCTCGAACCCCTATACAGCTATATATCCCAGACCCACTATCTCTCTAACTCAGTATCATATCATTCCCACCCTTTCATCTCCAATTGTTGCTGCAAATAAATGCGCACGAATCTGTGATTTTTTGGAAACTTCCCGGAGATGGCACGCTCGATTGAAATCAGCTCGGCAGATTTGTATCTCTGATTTGAAATGATTTTGGAATCAATTTGGAAGGTGAGAAACCCAATCTTCTCTGTAAAATCAAATCGCGATTTTTGTAAACCTTTCCGAAGAATGAAACCCAATTTTGATCGGTTGTGAATTTTTGCAAAAACCCATTCTGGAAATCTCCCGGAGATCTGTGATCGATTTTGGAAACTTCAATTTGTATCTCACAGATGAACTTCGGATTTGGAAATCTGAGATTGAAATCATTTTGCGATTTGAATCGCGATTGGAAACCGAGTAAATCGATTTCTGATTTTGCTCTGATTTGGACAAATTCGATTTGCTGCTATATATCTCTCTCGATATATTGCTGTGCTCAAATCTGATCTTCGCGAATCTCGAATTGATTTGGGAATTAAATCTTGTGCGAAACCCTTCTGTAATCCACTTTAATTTTGATTTTGATCGGCTGGTTTGGAAACCCTTTGGATGTGTTGCAAATTGGTTTGAAGCACAACCTGCGATTTTGAAGAACCGAATTTTGGAAACATTTCTTCTGCTCAAACATTTGGAAACACAGCTGTAATGGCGATTTTGTTTTTCGATTTTGTAAATCGCGAAACCCGGATTTGTTGCTGAAGAAAATTTTGGAAACCCATTATGTGATTATAATTGCTGCAGATCCGATTTGAAGATGACCCTGATTTGAAAACAACAGACATTTCGCTCGTTGCATTCGCTCAAGCGAATTTGTATGGTACACTCAAGCGGGGGCAATTTCGCTCAAGCGAAAGCGATTTCGGTGGAGCGGGACCAAGTCGCTCGAGCGACCTCCTGGACTGGGTTGGATCCGAATTATTGCTGGACTTGTATTCTTTTGGGCTGACTTGAGATGGACCTTTGATTTTGGGCTGTTGTTTTGAAACATGATTCAAGGCCTACAAATCAAATTATATGTTAAAAAAATTAAACACAAAACTTTAATCAAATTCAAATTAAATTGATTTTATTTTGGAGCATGCAATTATTTGTCCGACAAATTATTTGACAACAAGTATTAAAATCATATGCTTATTTAAATAAAATTTCAAACATTAAATTAGAAAAACTTTATAATAGTATTTGAACATGTAATTATGAAATAAAATTTCATGAATTAAATTGAATGATTTATTAAATTAAATAACTAGAAATGAATTATTCCAAAATAAATTGTAAGTCCAACAAATTTAAATATTCGTCTCGGAAAATAGCCAACACTAAAAATACTAACAACATGCTTTCAAGTATTCATAGTGACTCACATTCAAGAAATAAAAGATAAATATTAAACAATTAAAAACATCTAATTAAGACATAAAATTCGAAATAACTCACAGATAGTTCGTAAATACAAGAACTTAATCCTTTGGCACCTCGAACATGCCGTCCTTATCACCTGATAAAGTGAACATATTAATATCTGAAACAATATATCTCAAATGCATAAGAATTGTATAAATACAACTATTGTAAGACTTATTCATCCTTATAAAAATAAAATCAATGTCCAGTTGGTACCCACTAATGGGTGTCTGAGAAGGGGAATGACGAGATCAAGTCTAACCTTTGGTAATAATACACAAAGTGGACTGTGCTCAAACTTGAACTCAAGACCTTAAGGTTATTGGGTTGTGTCTTTACCACTGCACCACTAGTGACCCTTACTTATTCATCCTTATCATTTATTTATTTTAATCTAATTCTATTTTATTTCATTTATTTATATTTTATTATAATTTATTTTATTTCCTTTCAACCTGCCAAAATTCCCAACAAATATGTGTCACTTCTGAACACAGATCACATAAAACACATTTCGATATACCCATTTTACTCACATATCGATATACGACCCTTTTCATCACATATCGAATGGTTCTCACATGTTACACATATGGATATTTGTTTCATTCATTACATACCGATTGGTTCAACAGATCTCACATATCAATATATGGATTTTTAACACATATCGATTGATTATTTAAACTTCACATATCGATATATAAGTAATTCATATATCGATATGTAACATGTTCAGAGAAAAACCCAGATTTCACAATCACTGTTCATCTTCTTTGTTAAATCGTTTTACATACAAACCAGACATATAACTATAAATTGTACACAACCAATTGTTCCACATGCATTAACGCATACAAGAACATATCTTACCATTTTTAAAACCCTCCGATTGTACCAATTCTTCAAAAATTATTCAAAACCCTTATTTTATATCCAAACTCAATTTTTCTCAAAAACCATACGAAAACCTAGATTTTCCATATGAAATCCTCAATCTATTAATGGGTAACTAAGACTCTTACCCGATTGATTGATTCCATGACCTTGATTTTGGTTTTTCCCGAACAATTTTCTTCGATTCCTTCTCTCTCTCTCTCTCTCTCAATTCTTCCCTCTCTCTCAATTCTTCCCTCTCTCTCTCTATGTTTTTTCGTGTTTTATGCAGTTACTTTGAGGAACGAATGGTTTGATTCATAATTGAATACAACCAAAATTCCAGCGAGTGTTCCATTCACGACACTTGTGTTCGATTTTCATATTGATATACAGATTCTTTACATTTCGATATGTAATCAGTTTCCTTCACATTTCGATATTCAATCCTTTATTTCTCCATCTATTGATTCTCAATCATACCTATTCGAATAGAACATCCACATATCGATATATGCTCATGCACATATCGATATGTGCCAAACCTTTCCAGCCAAAATCCAGAGAGTTAATTCTCAAATTTCGGTATACTCTCTTACCACATATCGATATGTGATCACTGCCTATCCATACATATCGACATGTGTCTTTCTATTTTGATATGTAAAACATCACTGAGCCAAAGACCATAGAGCTATCAAACACATACCGATATGTGCTCTTGACCGACTATTCATATATCGATATGCAGACTATTTATGCCATTTTCCCATGAGTTCAATATTTGGTCTAAACTCAATCCAAACTTCCCAACTAAGGTTTTATTAACTAAATACCCTATTTTAACACAAAAAATCCTCACCTACGGAATTATTCCAATACTCATACTCGTGTTAATTCTTTATCAAATTATTTAAACTATTACAAAAGGATAATCATCGGTATTTAAACAATCACAAATATTTCCTCATATTAAAATAAATTGCAAACAAAATTTCTAAGGCATACGTTACAACTCTTCCCCACTTAAAAATTTTCATCCTCAAAATGTAAAGATACCTGGATCAAATAAATGATGATAATGATTCTGCATAAATTCCTCGGTCTCCCAAGGTGCTTCTTCCACATTTTGATTCCGCCATAACACTTTAACTTGTGCTATGATTCGATGACGCAATACTTGTTCTTTTTGATTTAGAATTTGAACTGGTCCTTCAATATAAGATAAATCTTTCCTTAACTGCATTGGTACTGATTCTAGGACATGAGATATGTTATACATATACTTATGTAACATCGTCATGTAAAAAACATCATGTAAACGTGCCAATTAAGTCAGTAACGCTAACCTATAAGCTGTCGACCCAATTCTAGCTGTAATTTTATACGACCCAATATATATCGGTGATAACTTCTTTTTTCCCTTAAATCGAATAAATCCTTTCCACAGCGATACTCGAATAAATACCCGGTCACCCACATCAAATTCTAAATTCAACCGTCGCTTATTCGAATAACTTTTCTGTCTATCCTGAGATACTTTCAATCGTTCCCTTACCAATTTAACAATATCCACAATATGCTGAACCATTTTGGGACCCAAGAATTGTCTTTCACATACGTCATCCCAACAAATCGATGTACGGCAATGACAACCATACAATGCCTCATAAGGTGGCATTCCGATACTACTTTGGTAGCTATTATTGTAAGCAAACTCTATCAATGGTAAATAATCATTCCAACTACCTGTAAAGTCTAGTACACAAGCATGTAACATATCATCTAAAGTTTGAATTGTCCTTTTGGACTGTCCATCGGTCTGTGGATGAAATGCTGTACTAAGTTTAATAGTTGTACTTATAGCATGTTGTAAACTGGCCTAAAATCTGGACGTAAACTTAGGATCCCTATCACTAACAATAGATACTGGTGCTCCATGCAGACGAATAATCTTATCAACATATAACCGTGCCAATCTATCCGTAGTATACGTAGCTTTAACAGCTAAGAAATGTGCCGATTTAGTCAAACGATCAACAATCACCCAAATAGAATCAAATCTATTTCGGGATTGTGCAATTCCGTCAAAAAATCCATAGTAATATGTTTCCATTTCCATTTAGGTATCGGTAAATTTTGTAATAAACCAACTGGTCTTTGATGTTCCACTTTTACTTGTTGACATACAATGCATCGAGATACAAATTCAATTACCTCTCTTTTCATACCACTCCACCAAAAATATTCTTTCAAAGTACGATATAGTTTAGTACTATCTGGCTACATAGAATAAGCCGAGCTATGTGTTTCATTCAATATTCGTTTCTTTAAATCCACATTATTCGAAACACATAAACGACCCTTAAATAATAATACCTCATCATCCCGGATACTAAACTCCGTAATTTCACAATTTACAATTTGTTATTGTACTTTTTGTAGTTGTGCATAATGGACTTGTTCATCTTTAATCTGTACTATATGCATAGGTTGAACACTAAATCGTACAAGTAAATTATCATCAATCTCCAATACCAATTCAACCCCATTCGTTTATATTCTGTGAAATTTTCAACCCATGCACACCGGAAACAAGACAACCTTACAATTGATTTTCTGCTAAGAGCATCAGCCACGTCGTTAGCTTTTCTCGGATGATAATGGATTATACAATCATAGTCTTTTATAAGTTGTATCCATCTCCTTTGTCTTAGGTTCAATTCTTTTTGAGTAAAAATATATTTCAAACTTTGATGGTCAATAAAAATTTCACATATCACCTCGTAAAGATAACGATGCCACAATTTCAAAGCAAAAACTGCGGCTATCAATTGTAAATTGTGAGTAGGATTGTTGTTTTCATGATTCTTAAGTTGTCTCGAGTCATAGTCTATCACTTTGCCCCGTTGCATCAAAACATATCCTAATCCCCGGTGAGACGCATCAATGTATATGACCATATCATCTGTGCCCATCGGTATAGTCAAAATAGGAACAATTACTAATTTCATTTTCAAATCCTGGAAACTTTGTTCACATTTGTCATTTCATTCAAATTTTTCATTCTTAGAGTTAGTATATTCTTGTGAGTCCTATGATAATTTGAGGTTAGGAAATTGGATGTTGGAGTCATTGGGATAATTGGTTTATCACCTAAATTATATTTGAAGGTGTATATGAACTTGGAAAGGTTATAGAATAGTCTTATAATGTTAATTTGATGTCTAGAATGACGGGGAAGTATTTGAGTTTGAGTTTGAAAGGTTGGGTAGCAATTTGGTGAAGTTTGGAGGCTTTTTTGGGAGGCTCGTCTGGACTATGCTTGGGGTTCGTCCGGACGAGCGAGGCAGAAAGTTATTTTTCGCAGTATTGATAGCTCGTCTACACCATGGAATGGGGTCGTCTGGACGAGGTGGGCACATGGATGGAACTTTGCAAAACTTATGGCTCGTCCGGACCAGGGCTGGTGGTCTTCCGGACGAGGGTGATCGTTTGGACGAGAGTGATGGCCGTCCAAACGAAGTGTCATTGCTGGGTGGTTAAGTAAGGGTATATTTGGGTTTTTCGTTCCTTAATCAGTTTCTAAGTACCCTAATACATATTAGGGTTATATCCTCAGACTATTGCCTCCCTTTTTATGCCTCTAGACACTAGAGAGAGATCTAGAGAGAGATTGAGGAAGAAGAGTGGTCTTGGTGGAGAAATTCAAGAATTGAAAGAAAAACTTGATGGTTTTGTCAAGGATTCTCTTGTTCCAGTCTAAGCCTTTGGTAAGTCATATAAATCTTTTGTTTTCTTTTGGAATTCTCTTCTCAAGTTTATGTCTTGCTTGAAGATTTCATATATGAACCCATGTGGGTGGGTGTGGGTATGTGTGGGGTCATGAAATTAATATTTCTCATGAAAATAAATGTCATGGATTAGAAAGATGGTAATGTATATTGCATGTCTTGTTGTTTATCACTTAAACTCTTGTTGGAATTAGTGATATGTTGATATTAGATTCATGTGTATGTTTGGGTTTTCACATGAGAATGCATAGTTTTAAAATCATAAGGAAGATGAGTGCATGCATATAAAGAGACTTATGAAATTATGGTGTATGACTATAATATGGATCAATTGCATAATTTATTGTTTAAATTCTCATGATATGGATTGATTTGGTTGATTGGTTTTGATAGGAATTGCTTCAGCTAATAAGGAAGCCACAGACAAGTAAAAGCAAAATCAATCTAAGAGGTTTCGGTGAGTGTATAAAATATTTTTTTTCAATAGTACAATGTGCTTTCATTTAAATAAAACAGTTGTTTTGTTAATGGAAACAAAAAGGGCCATTCCGCATGAGCTATGAAAAATGTTTTATTGGCGGTGGATAGCCGGAGAATATCCACAAAATATGATTTTGGCTGTGAATGACCGAAGAATATCAAAAACATAATTATAGAAGAGGGACGTCCCATAGCTCGAAAGATGGCTTGAGCAAAGTGTTTTATTGGCGGTGGATAGCCGGAGAATATCCACAAAACATGATTTTTGACTGTGGATGGCCAGAGAATATCCACAAAATTATATTTGGCAACGGTAGCCGGAGAATACCGAAAAATTGAAATGGAAAGAGGTTTAGTAATAAGAGTGGCCAATGTTGTTTAAAAGAGTTTTTTCTTTATTATTTCAGAATTTGAAATTCTATATCTCACATTCTGGTTTCCTTGTTTTGCTTTAAAATCAGGTAGCATGGTTAGCGGTCCACTACGAGGCTTTTGGAGAAGATGATTCTTGACTTGGTAGGGTTTTGGCTCTTCTGACGAGCAACATATCATAGATAGTTCTTTGCTGTACTTCGGTCCTTATCTACCCTGTGGCACTTTGGTTTCATGTCTTGGTTGTTACATAGATTGATTTTTACCTTGTGTTACAAAGTTGAATTGGGTTTCATATTTTGTTTTGAATGAAAGTCATTTGAGGTTAAGTTTTATGATAGCGTGTACCTATTATTGGAGTCATAGTAGAACTCGTTGGATTGGTTAGACGGTTTGAGAGAAGAAAAGAAAGAGAAATTTTTATTTTTGCATTTTATTTTGGTTTATTTGGAATGAGATGTTACAAGAAAGCTATCAAACACATATCGATATGTGCTCTTGATCGACTATTCACATATCGATATGCAGACTATTTTAAGCCAATTTCTCCATGAGTTTAATGTTTGGTCTAAACTTAATCCAAACTTCCCAACTAAGGTTTTATTAATTAAATACCATATTTAACACAAAAAATCCTCACCTCGAGAATTATTCCAATACCCATACTCGTGTTAGTTTTTTATTGAATTATTTAAACTATTACAAAATTATAATCATCAGTATTTAAACAATCACAGATATTTCCTCGTATTAAAATAAATTTCAAACAAATTTTCTAAGATGTGTGTTACACTCTCTATGCATTATGCATTGTTTAAATGTTTGTTTATTATGGCAATTTTATCTTCCTTAAAAACGGTTCTTTTACTCTGGCCTGTAGAGACAAGAGAACCCCCCAAAACGTCTAATTGTGCCTATTGGAAGCAATTCATATTTCCATGGATTCTTGCTTGATCAAAGAGCTTAGATTAGTAACACCTTCTATTAACAAGAATGCTAGTTCAATGACTATAGCTGTAATACTCGTCTTAGAAAATTCATGAGTAATTAATTTTAATGCAAAAATTATGCATTGTTAGTGTAAGCTTATAACGTATGTGCATTGAAACATTGAGGAACCCATGTTAGTTTGGGCACGAGACGTGTGGATTAGAAATTCCAATTTATAGGAATTTTGGGTGAAATTTGGAATTAAAAAGGTTGAATATCAAAATAATTGTTGAGTATACCAAAATAGAAAATGATATTTCTCCCGAAAATTAGCCCAAGGCCTGAGTATATTGAAATGTTTAAAAGAATACAAACTGAAATGTGACAATTAAACCTCTGGAAATTGACTCAATAAACATTGATATATTGATATGTAAGGATAATGTATTTTGAAATATGAATTTTAAGTCTATGGTCTTTGGCTTGAGAAGCCAAGACATATCAAAATGTTGGATTAATTTATATGGAAATGTGGAAGTTATGTCTCTGGTTTTTGGCTCAGAAGGCCTCATAATATCGATATGAGTATGATAGTATATCGAAATACAAAGGGTCTGATGAGGGTAGGACAATGTTTAAAGGTATTTTGAAATGTGAATGAGGGGAGGGGCATATCGAAATACATTGTGTGTATATTGATATGAGAAGTATTTTTATCCAGGAGTTGAATTTAAGTTAATCAATGGATTTTGTTTGAACTCTTAAAACATATCAAATTCATCTAGTTGTTCTTTTACACACAAAATCACAAAAATTGATAGATATAGAGGGAATAGAAATATGAGAGAGATAGAGAGAGAACCAAGAATTTGGGATTTTGGTTCGAGGATTCAAGCTAAGGGTTGGGAATAACTCAAATTGGTAATTTTAATATTTAAATCTCTCGTTTTATTTCAAGTAATTGTCGGTTTTTGGGTTTGTTCTTGAGAATCGATTGTAGAAATTTAGAGGAATTGATGAAACATGGGTTTGTGGGGTTTGATTGATTTTGAGTAAAACAAGGGGTAATTATGCATGAGATTGCATTCTTAATTCAAATTTGTGTATTTGAGTTGTTAAGGGATGAATAGAAACCATAGAATTGTTTGAGAATCTGAGATGATGTTATGAGGAAGAAGAAGAATGACGTATTCAGGGTTTTCTGATTTTGAGGGACATATCGATATATGATGGATAACATATCGAAATGCGTTAAATTAGGTATTTCAAAATGAGAGTGGTTAGGGCTGTACCAAAATGTGTGGTGATCAAGTATACCAAAATAGGATTTAAACTAACATATCGAAATGTTGACATATGAATATCGATATGCACAAGATTTTGACATACCAAAATGAGGAATAATAAAACATAATCCAGAATGAAGGCTTAAGAAAGTATATCGATATGTGATGGATACATATTGATATATTGAGGTGCTGTGAGAAATTTTAATAGATTTAATTGGAATTACATTTAATGAAATTAAAGGCACGGATATAGTTCGAATAGCTTGTGTTTAAGCTATATGAACACTAAAAGCTAATAAATTTAACTTGGACAGGTAAAGATGTAAGTGGAGTTGAGACACCAAAGAAATAAAAGGGTGCTCGAATAATAAAGAGGCATTTGTGAGTGTGTTTTTCACACTTTTATTTCAGTATGATTTATGTGTATATGGCAATATAGCCATGAAGTGGAACCTAAGAGCCGTGTACATGCAATATAAGCCATGGGTGGACATATTGTAAACTCTCTAAAGATGATCTTGTTTATCTATATGTAGTTATGCTTTATTTAGTTGCATATATAGATGTTGACAGTAGAATTATATTAAGGATTGTATGATTTACATATTTCTGTGATTTCTTTTTGGATGAACAGATTTGAGAGATGTTAGAGATGTCCACTATCAGTCTGGGGGTTCCTAATACAATAGAGAATATGATGTCGTAGTTGATGGTCTCATATTTTGACTTATAAGTAGATTTCTACATTATTTTGTACGTTGGATCGGGACGTGTAAAACTCTTGTAAATTATGGAAGCAAGAAGTTAGATGAAATCTTTTAATGTGCTATAAATATTAATAAAGTTCTTTCACCGTGATTGGTCATTTATTGACATTATACACTGTTTAAATTCTTTATTGAAAATAATAAGTGAATGATAATGATAATGGAATGGATGAGGAAAGAAAGGAGAATTGAATTTATGTCATTAATAAATGATAATAATTAAGTTAAATCATGCTTGAATGTCATGTTACCCACTTGATACTAACTCTTAAGAGTGATGTATTGCTAGTGGTATTCCCATGTCGTCGTAAACTACCTAAATGGGAACCACTATCCAGACATTAATCATTTATAAACACGAAAATACACACTCTACTTAGTAAAGTGGTAAGTCTGAGGTCGATTCGCAAGGAATTGACGGAGTTAAGGAATTTGCTTGGAAGAGAGGTTTATATTTGCGGTAGAAGTGGTAGGACGCCAACCTGATTTTTTTTGTTTTAAAACCTAAAGAAACTAAATCATAAGACAAAAAGGAAGGAAACTAGTTAAACTAAGCGGAATGGTCATAGGGGTTGTAACACCTAACCTAGGTCATGCTAGACTTCTCCAATATCCCATGACAATGCTGTAACGACCTATTTTCGGTGGACCCTTTTTAATTAAATTTGTTGATGTCAAAAAAAAGGGAATCCAAATTAATCCTTTTTTTGTTGTTTGATAATAATAGTGTTTTTATTATTATTATTAATAAATAATTATAATAAGAGAAGAAAAACAAAACAAAAAAAATAAAAAAATAAAAGAGCAAATTCCTAAACCCTACCCCTTCAGCCCCCTACCCATTTCCCCCATCCCATAACATTCCCTTCCCCAAACGTAAGCCCATTCCCGTCTCCCCCTATTTCCCATAAACCCGAAACCCTTTCCCCATTTCTTTCTCCCATCCATGGCAGCCACAGAGAGACAGAGAGATAGAGGAGGGAGTTGGAGCGGCGAGATGGTGGCGGCAAGGAGGGAATGGCGGCCGACGATTGGCGCAGGGGTGGCGACTGGTGGCAGTTCGGGAGAGGAGGAGCAAGGGGGTGGCGACAGCAGCGGTGTGGGTGGCGCGGCTGGTGGCGGCAAGGGATGAGGAGGGCTGGAGATCGGTGGTGCGCGAGAAGAGGGAGCCACGGCGGTGGTCGCGCGGTGCAAGAGGGAGGAGCTGGCGACTGCAACAGGGGGAGAAGACAACGCGGGCTGGTGGTGCTGTACAGGTGAAGGTCATGGCAGCGGCAGTGGCGCGGGCTGGTTCGGTGGATCTGTGGTGGTTTCCAGTGAGCTCTTGGCCGGATGTGTGTGCAGTGGTGGCACAACGGTGGCTCGTGGTGCGGTTGCAGTCGTGGCTATTTTGGTGGTTTGCGTCAAAGGTATATTCAATGTATGTTTTATACGTATATCACAGTGTGTATTCGCGAGCGTATGTTTAGTTGTACCTAGCTGTACGTGCAGGGGTGACTACGACAATGGATGTTGGACTGCGTTGCTTTGATCGGCTGCGACGATGGTTTGCCGGTGGGTAAAATCTCTAACTCTTATTAAGTATATGTGTGTGTGTACATAGGATTTCTGTATTGTGTTAGAATTAAGCGGTGATCTTGGGCCTGCTAGTTGTTAGATATTGTATTGGAATTAAGCGGTGATCTTGGGCCCACTAGTTGTTTGATATAATGCCGCTAGAGGTTTAAGCGTACAAATATTCGATAAATTGCCCACGTTAGTCTTGGGTCGTGTCTTGGAAGAGTTGACACCGTTGGATCATTATAGGACTCGTTTGGTTGCATTGTAGGTTGCGTAGAGTCCGCGTAATTATCGTAAAGTCCTTGAGGTATAGATGAACACCAAAGAGTCGGTAAAATGTCCTCGGAAAATGTGACAATAAAGTTAGATTATCGGGTTTCGCGAATGTGATGTAATATGTTATCTTGGTTGGTTGATGGTCGTCTTTGATCTCATCGTGACGGATGAGAGTTTGGATAGTTGGACATCTTGGATGCATGTACAATACATGGTATTGTCGGACTTGGTTGTCTCCCTTGGATTTACCAAGGTGGAATTAGTCATTATAGAAATTTACGTAAGTGGTTCAATGTGATAAATGAACATCAAATATGACGATGTGTCCCACGAGGGCTACTCGCACCAAATCTTGAATCTATCACTTAAAGAAAAACGTGATCTAGTAAGTCGACGTAGTTTGATAGTCTTGGTTAGGCATGGCAACAATGATAAGAGAAAATGAAAAGAAATCATTTAACAACGTGGAATCATAGGGTACCATAGGCCCTCCCAACGAGATTGGGGAACGCTGGATATGTGGCGGGAACAGGTTACGGCCGTACTTCCTTGGATGGTCGCACCATCCACGACATTATGCACAATGGGAATAGACAGATGTTGGACTTCCCCCAGGGGCCGCGCCACCACGTTGAGTATAATGGGGGAGTAGCGTAGCCCTCCCAACGAGTTGGGAAAGAACGAGGGGAAAAGATAGTGTGCCGACTACCACTATACCGGACCCAACCCAATATGAAATGAATTGCGAAAATATGATGAATGAAAGATCGGGATAACTTGGATGGGTCTTGGTTAGATGCTTCCACGGAGTATCCATTGTGAAAGATTGGGATAACTTGGATGTGTCTTGGTTAGATGCCTCCACGGAGTATCCATTGTGCAAGAAATGAGACTATAATGACAATTCCAATATCAATCCATAGTATGGGGTATGGAGAATCAATCAATCAATGAATGGAAAGAAAGAAATATCTCAAATATCCAATATGACACATGAATCTAATACGTGATGATAACAATAGTTGGCGTGGCTCGCAACATAAGTTATGATTTGAAATCGTGGCACGACGTTGGGTCCGATCCTTAATAGATCCTTGGAGTTGTTTTACCTTAGTTAGAATACCTTACTTTTTGCACTTACTCGGTTTAGAAGGCTTGGTTGTACATTCTTAGTTGGCGTCACGTCTACGTCACTGTTGCCTTGAGTTAGGTTTACACTACGCGCACTTTAGTTTCTTTACTGTTCTCGTACTTTGTTTGTGGACACGTAGGCACGCACCGCATGCGCATGCTTGGTAGTAGTTAGG